>NMRB01004851.1:16151-29482 GCA_002633025.1 Notospermus geniculatus
AAGGAAATTTCTAATGAGCCTGGCTGTCATTCCAAACTCTTCAAAAAAGAGGCTGCTTAATCTGGTTTAGACAGGTATAAGAAAAAAAAAAGAAGGGCAAAAATCTAGATTTGTTATGTGAAGAGTATAATTCTCAAGGGATGCTCCACTCTGATGTCCATTTAACCTCCCCAGGTAGTGGGTTTGGTCTAGTTGCTCTCCCACTGACTTATTGCCTGGCTGCTGCTTGAAGGCGCAGTGGACGTCGCAAAAACTTCATTCTTAACAGTCAATCAGCAGTACCGGTAAGTGTCAAATGATCCAATAAAATTCGATCAGAACTCAAACCAAACCACTATACGTCCCTAAAATACAGTAAAATCGCCTGTTGTTGGTGGTGCTCAGAATTCCTGAAGGCCCTGGTTTTGAAGGTATTTGAGGGCCAGAGGGGTATTATGTGGTTAAGTTTGATGAAATTGTGTGATAAGCAGACACAAAACAGCTATGACAGGTGTTGATTTCAAGATCAGCATTTTTCTTTGGTACTCTGATTATGCCTAGTATTCTTGTTTGTCACAATGTGTGCATTGTGATCACATTTCAGTACCAACCACACTCCACCAACTTTCTTCACAGTTCAGCATGTAGCTGACACATAATCAGCTATTACCCACCCCGTTCTGGCCCTCAAATGCCTTCAAAACCAGCGCCCACAGAAATTCTGAGCACCACCAATAACAGGTGATTTTACTGTATGTTGATTAACCAAGCTGATTGGCCACCTTACAACCATATTGGAAGTTGGAGTACAACCAAAATCGATAGGTAATCTCCAAAGACCCATACCTTGATACTATCAAAACCGGAAATTGACTGGTTCAGGGGTTGTCAGGTTATGGAGTGGAATACAAATGGGCGATGCGGCCAGTGTAGAACTCTCCAAGAACATAGAGTAGTGCCCTACTCATGTTCATTGAGCCCGGGCATAAAAAGCAAGGCAGATTATGATACAGCGCTTAAGGATATCTTATAAAGGCCACCTAAAGACCACATGCATATTCCCAAGACCAATGCCTCCCCTCCTGGTGAAGAAATTTTTCTACCTTGCCAGCCAACGTTATCATGATGGCAGTCATGTGATCTGTGAACGGCTGTAGGCCAAAAGATAGAAGAAATGAATACTGGTGTAAGAGGGGGATATTGTGATATACAGCTTGTGCAGTGGCTCATTTTGACGTCACTTTTGATCTACAGGACGTCGACGACAAAGTGCACCACGTGTAGACCGCGTCATGGTTTGAAGACGCACACACTCCACTTGCGCTGACGACAAAATGCACGTGGGTCGCCGACGTCACTTGACGTCAGTTTGACTGTCAAGATGGGGGATTTTTCCGTGATGATTTTCGTCTGCACAAGCTCTATAGCACGAATGACATAGTTACTGAGTGTTCATATCTTTTAACTAAGAAGTCACCTAACTTTCATGCCAGCTGCCCTTTTCTATCAGCATAATTCCTCATTATCATATCACTCACTTTTTTAGCAGTCAGCAGGCCTTTGGGGGATTTGCTCAACTGACAAGTCAGATGGAACTTTCAATACAAAATTTGACCCTTTGTATGACTACTTACCCTGAATTGTTTGGTATCAACTAGATTCATAAAATCAGGCTCCATCTCGATGGCCTCTTCTAAGCTGCGGAGGAAGAGCCGTTGGAACTGTACGATTTCTTGAATATTACCAAACAGTTGTTCAAGATCTTCACTGGAAAGGAATGTCTCAGCCTTGAGGGGTTCAAGGTAGCAATCAATCAAGTTGTCCAAGTCCTGGAACATACAAATGGTACATACATACATCATGAGTTGAAAGGAACATCCCAATTTGAGACGTTTCAATCAAGTTATGCTAAATATTGTAGTCCACACTATGACATATGGACCACATTTTCAATGCACAAACTGATCACTCACCTTGACATAAGCTCGTTCAGTCTCGATCAATTCCATGATACACTTTCTCAGTCTCTGCGCATCAGACAGTGCTGCCACCTTGCTTCCAATACTGTCACGATCACCTTTACGGCAGAAGTCTGTCACCTGCTCTGCTGACTGAAATTCATGTATAGAAACATTCACAAAATCACATGTTCGTTTCATTGGCCTAGTTATTCCACATTTTAGCCCCCACTCTTTCAGAAGTCGTTCAAATACAGTACACGAATGCTCATATTGATCATTTAGTGCCAAATACAAGTCTGCGTTAACCACTTCAGTGCTGGCCGTATTTTATCGTGATGATATGGAGTGGTGTAAAAGTTGCGTTAGACATGTTCTGAAATACTAGTAGTTATGGAAGTATTAAAATACACACAAATAAAGCCTAACTTACATGTAAAAGGTTATTGATCTGATCTGTAGCAATCTGGTTATCGGATCTGGAGGAAGCAACCGAAGTCTGTGGTGAATCAGAACGCTCTTCCACTGTCGGAGCTGAAATTACAGAAGGAAAGAATAAAAACCTTATGTATAAATTTTCATTGCTGCTACTTTCATATTTTGAAAATATCCAAAGGATTATCAAGACCAAAAGACCTTTTTGTACAAAAAAAGACAAGCCAAGTAGTGACAGGGATTGTTTGTGGTGGATGGAATTCTTATGGGGTTCAGCAACGATTTTGGTGCAGGCTTTCACTACCCGCTAAAAAGTGTTGTTTGATGCATGAAGTATGCCAGATGATCCTTGCTTTAGAGAGTACTGAATAAGAATCTCGTCACATGACTCCCCAATTTTGATCATATTCTTGATTTGACCTTTAGTCCATCTAGTGAAAACTCGGTGACATGCAGTGCTCTTCAATAACAACAAGAAATACCATTCCCTTTAATGTTTCCATGACAACACGGGTACAGTGCCATTGCTATGAGGTGTAACGCGGGAAATAAATTATTTCATATACCGGTAATCAAATTATTTGACGAAAATAAATTTGAGGAGAATTGAAAACCATGATTTTGACGATTCCATTATATCAAAATAACATGTACTGTGTATCCTTTTCATTATTGTTTTTGTTTACAAGCTATGAATCACAACTGTTTTTCATATTTTCATCTAGCCCAGATTTCAAACCATCATTTTTCAAAATTTTAACAGTTTCCAAAAATAAACTTTATGTGCAAGTAATTCTTTATCATGAGTAAATCATATCAAATTTATGGTATTGAGATAATCAAATTTATAACATTATAGTTTACTTTATAAGAAAAGCTACAAAATCATTTATTCTCAAAATGAAAAACATGTCAAATTATGAAACGGATGCAAATAATCAAATTTCCTAAGCAAGTATCAAATATAAAGACAGTAGACAGTCGTCTGAAAATTGTTTTTAGTGATTGTGCCTCAATAAGTCTCTTTGTCAGGGCCGGAAACTTACAAAATTTTCAGACGACTGTCTTTATATTTGATATACCGTGTGTCATTGGTGTGCTGTTTTATTACCATTCATTTCCAAACCAGCACCTTCAAAATGAATCATACCCTCCCCAACCATACCAAGAAACTTTATAAGTTGTTTTAGAGATACGGCGAGACTCAGGGGTCATGACCCCAACTGCAAGGTCAGACCAGAAGAACAACAGTGACTGGTGAAAATAGTTCAATGTTTGGTGATCCTCATAATGACACATGTGGTTTATCTGGTGGAATACGAGAGACTTCAGAGATACAAGTGTGTAGCCAGCAGCACACCAGGCGACATCACTGCCACCGATCATCTCGCCAGCCACAGCAGGCTAGCCAATATCAGCATCGCTGTCCAGTGCACACCTGGCCAATTCTGCACATCAACAGCCAATTTTGCTCACCTGCAATAAGATCGCTCGCGATATTGCCTAGTGTGCTGCAGGCTTAACCCTTATAAAGAGCATGCAGTGGCTCATTGTGACGTCACTTGTGACCGGCGGTCCACCATGCTGATGTCCATGACAAAGTGTGCCATGTGTAGGTCATGTCATGGTGAAGTCACATACAGTCAACTTAGGCCGACGCAAAGTGCACCACATGGGTCGACAATGTCATCCGCTGTCCAATATGGCGGATATAGACTGATGATCACATGACACAATGATGTCACCTGCATGCTCTCTACACTTTTGATGGTGAGCAGAGGCAGACTTTTAGGTGACCAACAAAGAGAGTGGTACATGCATGCTGCCTGCCACCAACCCATTGGTAGTTTATTCCACCACCTTGGTTTCGAATGTACATGTATGTGATGTACATATATGTACATAGAGAATCATGTGGTGGTTGCGTGCCTTTTGTTATCCTTAAAGACAAAAAGTGGCAGAAAAAGGAAAAAGCTCGTAAAATTGCAAATGTGCAAAATCTGCAGAAAAAAGCTTGAATATTGGAGGAAAGTGCTGCATACAGTACGTTAAGCAATGAAAGCAGGCTCCTGTTAGAAAGTGGCGCCATCACACAGACAGACCAGGAACGAGCATCGCACGGGGAACGTGCCTCCGTCAACGTACTTTGCACTATCGGAGCGGGTACAATCAGCTCACCAATGGTCTTATCAATTAGTCGGGATGTGCTAGGCGGGGGAGGCACAACCATGGTATCGATGTATTTGTCAGCATGTTCTTGATGTGCTGCGGTGAAAGGTCGCTGGGTTCGGCACGAACGGACAGTCAGGCAGACGGACTCACGCTCCTGGAACATGCCCTCTATGTAGACCATATCAAGCTCCGATACAATCTTTCCATTGATGACCAGAATCTCATCCCCTGCTTGCAAGCCTGAAAATGAATATGATATCTAAAGCCTAGCGAACATCACACTTGCGACTGGATGCAGGGTGCCTTGTTCAATGCTGAACCTCGATGTAAGATCCTGTCGGCATCCAATCATGGGTCTATGAATCATCTTGTGATTATTTTGCCAGGGCAGTGTGTGAAGTATGAATCAAGCCTTAGGGCCAGTTTGTTCTGAATTCTATGGATGCAAAAATTAGGGTGCAATATCTTATTTTGATAGGAAGCAAAATCACACATTTTGTTCTTACGATGGTTAATTGTACAGTCAAGTGACTGGTTGGTTTTATTCATAAGTGAACTCGGCAATTCTACTTTTTTTCTTTTCTTTTTTTGAATAAACTGTAAATCAAGTCAAACCTCTTCCTTCAGCAAGGCTTCCTCTCCTAACATCATTGATAAAAACCCTGAGTTCATCGTCCTTAACCGTGTCATGTGACAGCTCAGCCTCAATGTGCAGTCCGAAATCTCCTCGGAGGTCAGGTTTAATCAGTTCACATTGGAAGACTATCTTCTGACAAAGTTCAATTTGATCGAAAACCTGAAACAACAATGTCAGAGAGTTTTGCTGTACACTTAGAAGCTACGTGTACTATGATACATCATCACACAAAATTTGAACACCCATTCAAACACAACATGAGATGTACCTCTGATTAAAATTTGAAGACGATCGAGCCATCTGAGTCATTGCACTTCTTCTGTTTTTGGTTTTAGCCACCTGCTGGGCAAGCCAAAGAATCAAATCGAACCGAAACTTGGTGACTAAAGTCATCTGAACCAGGGGTTCATATGTACAAGGTTTCAAGTCAATAGCCTAGTGGTTACGTAATATGATCTGCTAACGGACAACGATGGACAATGGACATCGCATCACGGTAAGAGCTCACCAGGTGAGCTAAAAATGCCATAAATACGTACCAGTTGCTTGATAACACTATCCTTTCCAACACTGAGATAGTCTTCGGAGTTGGGCTTCCTAAACCTAAGGTAATAATCTCGATCATTCAACCGTCTTTTCATACACGTCATCTCCAGCAGCTCTTCGACGGCCAACCCCTCGCGTAATGGAAGCACTATTTGCTGCTTTCCCGGTGTCAGGATCCGCACAAGACTCTCACCGACATCAGTGACCTTGTCTGAAAGTTTCTCCTCAGCCGAATCATGTTCAATAGGTGCTAAATCCAGGACATCTTTGTCAGACCTGAAAAGACAAGTCAAAGACATAAGAATTATGCAAGATGAACAATAAGAAGCAATAAGAGACAGGGAATGTCTATGTATTTGATTTTTCCATCAGGGCCGATGCCATAGCATCATTGGCCCAGGTAAGTATGGAAGACGCCATCTCAAGCTACTCATAATCTTCACCTGGATGGGGTCCCATATGGCCTGGACTGGATTCAAACCTGGAACCTGGCGCTAGGGACAGTCTCTGTGTCGTTATCCCTGTGATCTTGGACGATTAGTAGTGACTTTTATCCAAGGGATTGGTCAAAGGTTCATGCAGTCATGGAAAACACATCATTTTATTCAATGGTTCAAGTGTGCTTAATCACACACTTATGATGACAAAGTGGTGCTTATCATTGGGAATGAATCATCCAAAGCATGATTATACAGACTGAATGACTAGTGTGTTCTCAGAGGGATTCCCTCATACAGGAGTGTAGCCATTTTAGTTTACTTCATAATGTTAAGGGCTACAAGTTCTAGTAGCAGCAGATACACTCATAAAGCCCTGGCTTGACTTGGTGTCAACCTCATGATCTCTGCCATGTCTCAAGGTGCAAAGCCTGATCAGATCTTACCAAACCTACAACCTTGAAAACTCAACTTGTGGTTTTCCTCATCATGCCGGTTGGTTATTTGTATGTGAGAGTGAATTTAGCAGTTCTCACGATCCCACTGAATGGGTATTGCCTATTATAGTAAAAGTCAGAAAGATATTTGTGTGATCCAGGCCTTTGACAGCAGGCTGCAGATGGAGAGTGAATCACCAGGGCCTTCGGCAGGCTGCAGATGGAGAGTGAATCACCAAGACCTTCGGCAGGCTGCAGATGGAGAGTGAATCACCAGGACCTTCGGCAGGCTGCAGATGGAGAGTGAATCACCAAGACCTTCGGCAGGCTGCAGATGGAGAGTGAATCACCAAGACCTTCGGCAGGCTGCAGATGGAGAGTGAATCACCAGGGCCTTCGACAGGCTGCAGATGGAGAGTGAATCACCAAGACCTTCGGCAGGCTGCAGATGGAGAGTGAATCACCAAGACCTTCGGCAGGCTGCAGATGGAGAGTGAATCACCAAGACCTTCGGCAGAGAGCCAAATATTAGACAGAATCAATACAGTGGTACCTGCCTTTTAATACACGTAGATTTCTTTCGAAAAAGTGGAAAAGTCCTCATTTTGTTGTGGTTTTCCAGTCAATTTTTTCCTTGCAAGTTTTATCCGTGAACTTTTAACGAATGAACACCAATCATGCCAATTACACGGGAAATATACAGAAATCTGAAAGATGAGGGCCTGTTTCCTGGGCAACCAACTAGGAGTACCCGCAAATGAATATTTCCATGAGTTCAACAAAATCCTTTATCACTTCAAATCCATCAGAGGTGAACTGCAGGACCTCCATCCAGCATCAGACCAGAGGCAGAATGATTCTAACAGAGCTGTCGACCACAGCTCACTTTGAACTCCTGCTGAAGTGCATGTCGCCCTCAATAATCCAGTCGCACATGATAGATACAGGCAGATTCATGTTAACTAAACCTAAATTAATAGTACATGAAGTGTTGATATTTGTACACTTGATAGAAATGCTCTCAAGTGGTGCTGTGAGTCGGATGACATATGGGCACAATGGCTACCAGGAGCCTTTATTCTTCCTCATTTAGGTTTGTTGACTCACGCATGGTTTAGTCGGCCCATAATGGTAATTGGGGGGCGGCTTTGTTGTTGTACAATCAATGTAGAGTTACAACTCAAATGGGGGAATGACAGATGTGGTCTTGCTCTTCCAAGAAACAACATCACCCATTAACTCAGGATCCCAATCATTACATCAGATCCCAAGTAGTTACCTCTGGAGCCTGACTTATCAATGAAAACAATGGCAACACAGAGCATGACATATGCCCCCGACCAGTCTATTCATCCTGAAAATATCAATGCTTCTCCGCAAACAAACCCTGCAGTCACTGGAATCAGTGGAATACCCCAGCTATTCAATGTCCTTACACCAACTCTGCATCACCCCACCGTCCCATTGCATCCTAGCCTGAACTACTATTGAGATATGGGTCAAAGTCCTTTTTTCAAGATGGCGACCAGGCAGCCATATTTACTTCCAATCAGGCCGAACTTCCCTACATTATTGGTAGAAACAAATTAGAACACAGTAGAACAACAGCCATGAAATGTTCTACCCAATGATGAAATTTTGGACTTTTGAATTCTGTGACCTTGAAAAGTAGGTCAAATCAATTCATGTGATGTACCGGGTACATGTAGCGTCTCATTCAAGGAGCTATATACCATAAAAGTTTTGTGATTCTAGCCCCTACAAGCCTGAATACAACCGACGGTACCTGCACACAAAGTTTTAAGATTCTATGCCAAGCGGTTTAGAAACATGCCACCCCTGTTCACAACGACGACAGACGATGGACAACTTTCGGAATTGCCTGTCTCTGACAGGTGAACCAAAAACTTGAATCAACATATCTTGAACACTTCCAAACTGACTGACTGACAGTTAATTAAGTGAAATGACATAAAACAACATCAAACTTCACTCACTGGATAGTGACCAATCATCAAGTAGCGCCAAAAAACATCACTAAAATTCACAGCTTACTGCACACTGCCTACCTTGCAGGGCTGACTAACTCGTACTCAATAGGGGCTGTTCTCAGGGGCAACCTACGTGATAATTAATAGAATTCAGCTGCATACACAATTCCTACTTTGTCATTCATTGAGGTAGAATGACCGATACAGAGGCACAGTGCCACAAGGCCTTTAATTAAAGGTACACAAAAATGCAATACAAACAAACAGGGATATGCACAATGTTGCTGAAGTGAAATAGCCAAACTCTGATGTTGTTCGCTAAAAGTCATTTGACTACATGTATATTGTATTGATCAGCAAAAATAGCAAAATTATGACAACCAACAGACTATCACTCCAAAAGAGTGCAGCACCTGACGGATCAGCGTCATGACGTCCCGTACGTCATTTCTGAACACGGTGACGCGACTCGAAAATGAAATGGTCCATGGACCATGTGCTCACCGGGTTGGACATAATAGTCTAATGACAGAGGGAGGTACATATCAGTGTTGGGAGCAATCTATTGTGTGTGTGTGCGTGTGTGGGGGGGGGGATAGAGCTGCTGAAGGGGTAAATGTCATCGTGGGTATACCTGGGTATACCTAAACTATACCCAGCCTCATGTAATATACCGGTACAGGTGACAAATTTTCATTTCAGCATCATAATTTTGGTCAGTCATTTAGGCCACAGAACATTGCTTTGACCACATCATTGCCATGCATTCATTTGCAACCTCAACATGCACCAATCACAAGAGATGCAGAGAAACCTGAGATATCTTGACATATCAAAACAAGAAACCATATGAAGCATCACATATAGGCGCCACCTGGTCTCTGGTTAGTCGTCAGAAGACCAACATATTTGATCCCCAGAAATCTTTCTGGGGAACTCAAAGAGTCGTTCATTCAGCACTCGCTTAATCCTTTCAGACCAGCTGAGATACAATGTGGTGACTCGGCCAGGTATCGAACCCGTGACCTCTGAGTCTCAAGTTCGACGTTCAACCACTGCGTTACCATGCTTCCCGTTACAAAAGATTAGCCCCTTGTGCACTGANTTGACATTGAAGTTGGCGTGAAAAGCATTTTGACATCATAGCATGTTGGTATATTTCAAGTAACTTTACTTCCATCTTGATCTCAAATTATAGTTTACTCATCTATAGATTTAACTTAGTTACAACAGTTTTGGCTCAGAAATAGAGTGGACGGATGTGAACTTCAAAAAATTAATTTAATATACAGTCGACTCTCGTTATACCGCCAGTGGCGGTACAATGAGTGTATTGTTGCTGCCAATGTTGAAATGCCTTCAAGCGAGAAAGTCAGTTGTCTGTGGCGGTATAACGATGGGCGGTATAACGAGAGTTGACTGTAATTGAATTTTGGCACTTCAAATTTATTCAATTTTGAATGATTTTAGTTGACTTTTTGTAAAAAACAAGATGTTTGGTATGGCGATGCTTTTATCATGTTTATTCTTGTGTATAAGACTTTGTACTTGGCTCAGCATTCTGCATTTCATTTTGTGCACTTTTTTCAGACTTTAATAGTTTGTCCTGTCCTATAGGGCTGGGCTGAAGCTGTTGTGGACGTACTAGTATACTTTATGAATGGACTGTAATTTTGACGTGTGGTTAGTTATTTTGCCTTATCGTTCGTGGTCTCTACAACTTATGAGTAGCCGACACATGCTGGCCTGATATGGTAATATAATTAGATCCATGTTAAGAAGGTTGTTGGACATCAGTGCATTTGGTAAGAATTTTGCATAAAAATGTACTATGATATCTGACATTCTTGACTTGAAACAAAGTTCATGTTAGGTTTACTTGTCTTGATGCTGTCTATGCAAGGCCTGTTAACACAGATGTAAGCTTGTCTTTGCTGACGTTCTTGCATTGTGTTTTTGTGCATAATGAACAATTCTTCCTTGTTGGGAACACTAGAGTTCATCATAAGCAAATAAAAAATGATTCCCTTTCGGATGTTTCTGTTTGTTTGGGGCAGTCAAAGCAGTGGTCAGAGTCTTGAGTAGCGGGATGGTTGTGTTAGTGCGGCAAACACAGAGGAAATCATTGGGGCAGACTGCAACAAGTGATTGTCTAATTAGCTGGTTGGTTGTATTACTGAGATGGTTGTCCTGCAGGTTCCATTGTAGTTTCTATCTAATCCAAGGAGAAATAAGTAAAAAAATCAAAATTAGCATGACTGTTAAGTGTTTGGGGTTGTTTCACTGTGAATTTTTCTTTTTCATTGGAAAAAACAGGTATTTTCTAAGCGGCTAAGATAACGTAACTTTTTTTGTCTCCGATAAGAAGGATATTGTCTGGTAGAGTTGGTAATTGTTTTAGGTTGACACAAAATAATTGTCTAATACAGGAACTCAACCCATTTAACCATCCATATGTATGTACCTACCGGTACCCAAAATATTTTTTGGACATTTTCAATATTTTTTTCGGCAATTTCAATGATTACAGTGTACTTCGAATTTGAAAATAAACTGTCTGAAAAATGGAAAAAAGAAAATATTCTCCTACCTACCACAAACCACACAATAGGGTTACTGGAAACAGACGATTATTTTGGCCTAGCCTTAGTTTTAAACATGTATCACTGCATATAGAATGAAATGCGAAAGAAAAAAAGATATTTGAGATTATGTATTATCATTGTATATTTACATGTATTATCTCTGGTGTATCAGTGATGCACATGGCGGGCTTCACAATAGACTCTATCACTCCAAAAGAGCGCAGCACCTGACAGGTCAGCGTCATGACATCCCACACATCATTTCTGAACGCATGATGCGACTTGAAAACAAATTCAGTTGTTTCTGCGATCATGAAGTCGTGAAACAATCTGATTTTTTTTCGNGTCAGGTGCTGCGCTCTTTTGGAGTGATGTCGTCTATTGTTCAGAAGTTCAGTACGATACGAGGTATTACACAGCTGGGCAGTGCATTGATATGGAGTTTCCAATGCCTATTTTACTGCACATTGCAGGCGATAGCTCATCATATTATGATTTGTAAGCGAGATAAAAAAGTTATTATTATCAAAAGGTGGCACGGCGGTAACTGTTGATTTTCATGAAACTCTTTCTGATTGGCTGATTCAGCATCATGTAACTAGTGAAAGATGAGTGGGCCCTTAGGTGTGTAATTTTAGCTAATATTGCATACGTAAAACTCAGGCCAAATGGATAATTGAAGCAAGGGTGGCAAAGTTCTCTTATCCGTGGTGCCTTGCTTGCCAATGGTGAAAAAAGTCAATGCCAACGGCACAATTTCCACTTGGAACTTCAATCATAATCAGATAAACAGATGCGTCCTTGGCTGCTAGACTAACCAACGATGAAAGCGAGTCCGCGAAGTAGTCGACTTTGTTCAACAGATGAACAGCGCCATTGTCGGGTAGTGAATCTGGTGATGATACCGGTATTGAGGGCAATACCACTGAATAATATCATAATTACCAGGGATGACCTCAGTTATTTGAAGCCATCTTACTCAAGCTTATGACATTTTGTATAGCCTTTGAAGTCGCCCCGTTTTTAGAAGCATTTCAATACCAAATCTCCCGTAGATCCTGTTTTAGACCAACTCCTGGAATATCCCGAGAATAGTACTAGTCAGCGCATTAATAAAAATTCTAGGAGCTGAAGGTGCTTATTTGATATAAAACGTGAACTTTGAAATACTGTATATTAGTCATATTCAATATCTATAGAGCACCATGTATCTTTAATGGCAATGCACTTTCTGGTCAAATTAGTTGACTTTGATGTATAAAATCATGTTTGTAAAAGGTTTAGTGTATATGAACAACGTATCAGTGGGCTAAAATCTTAGCACATAGGTTTCTTGTACAGTTATTGTCCTATTTAGGTACCTTG
This sequence comes from Notospermus geniculatus, assembly GCA_002633025.1. NCBI lineage: Eukaryota > Metazoa > Nemertea > Pilidiophora > Heteronemertea > Lineidae > Notospermus > Notospermus geniculatus. Next base: position 28,694 of record NMRB01004851.1, read on the forward strand.
GTGTAGATACTTTTATTAGAAAAGGTACTCTTAATTTTTCCAAGAACTAGCTGTATGGGATGTAGTGCAGTTTATGCAAATTTGAGCTCTTTTATCTAGTCACGTATATACGTTGTATTGAGAATGAATTCAAGTTATTTAATGAGGACGTATTTGACTCGATCACGTAGAACACTTTTTTGTTTTATTTATGCATTTCAAGAGGTAGACACTGATCAGGTCAGTAGCGATGCCCAGAGCCATTCCGAAAATATGTGGGAAAAGGCTCATGAATTTATGAGTAAAGCTCATATATAATTTAGCTTGTTTGTAAATTTGCTGATTTAGCTTACATTAGCTTATTTGTATATAAGCTTGTTTGTAGGTTAACTTATTTCTAGTCATGACAAATAATATAATTAATTTTTTATTGTATTCTGTAGTGACTTCCGTCTGACCTTTCCTTATACTTCGGCAATGCTCATCATGACTCAGTATTTTTTTTCAAGTTACGGTAGGTGATAATAGGTTAAAGGAGGATATTTTACAGAAGGTCTGAACTCAAACTTAAGGAGACAATGCTAAAAATGACTGTAGGTTATTGCCATAGTGCATTTAGCTTTTGAGTAGAAAAGATTAAGTTAAACAAGCAAAAGCAAGTCAACAAAAAGAGTCAGAATGTGTTCTACAAATTCATAGTCCTGTTTCGGTCTTAAATTATTACAACTAGGCCTAGTTGTGTTCTACCTATTTCTAGTCCCATTTCAGTCTCAAATTATTACATGTACAACTGTAAATTATTTATAGTTT
>NMRB01004854.1:0-10704 GCA_002633025.1 Notospermus geniculatus
AATGTCGCCATGTTGGCCGTCAAAAATTCAAGCGAGGTCAAGCCATTAACACTGCGTCAACACACAGATCGTGACGTCAAAATGTGATGACGCTGATGACGTAATAGTGTGGGCGTCATCGCCGGCCATTCGACGGCCATCATGGCTGATTCTTTGCAATTACGTGAACGTTGTGACGTCTTTGAAGAACCTCTGTGTGATGTAAGGGAGGCATTGGGTGAGGTGCTCAGGATGTCAGTTCATCTTCACTTTACCACTTGTTTCTTTATAGCATACCCCCTTCATCCGACCAGATGAGAACGGGAATTTCGAGGGTTTTATCGTGGACCTCCTAAATTCGCTGTCAAAACGGATAGGGGTAACCTACAGTCTTCGTCTGGTCAAGGATGGCAAGTATGGTTCATTGAATGCGGATGGGACGTGGAATGGGATGATAGGAGAGGTCAAGCGAGGGGTAAGTAATCCTAACTAACAGCATGTTCTGTAACTCAGTTTGCCACGAAGAGAGCACCGCACAAGAGGATATACGTTTGCATTGGCGTTTTGGGGACTTTGCGAAAACTAAATTGTAGACTTTTAGCAAAGCCCCCGAAACGGCAACGCACGGTGCTCTCTTCGTGGCATCGAACAATGGGATTGGCGTTCGCGTTGGCGTTTCGGGGGCTTTGCGAAAACTCCTCATGGCAAGGTTTCCCGAACCAAAGGGAGGATGCCGCCAACCTGTGAACACACAAAGAAAGGGGGGCGACCAAGTTATGGTGCCGCTCCACACGACAGTTTTCTGTCGAAAGTTGGCTGTCAGATATAGTAACTGTCCAATGCTGTCCCGTGAAAGTTGTTCAGCTAGTGACTGTATGACAGTCATACAGTCACTAGCTGAACAACTTCCACGGGATAGTCGTTGGACAGTTTACTATCTGACAGCAAACATTCGACAGAAAACTGTCATGTGGAGCGGCAACTTTACTTTCTATTGGAAGTCCTCTGATGCATGATGCCCTGTTCATTTGGGTTGGTGGTTTTCTTTCAAACCAACACATCATCCAGTTTCAGTTCAGACCAACACATCATCCAGTTTCAGTTCAGACCAACACATCATCCAGTTTCAGTTCAGACCAACACATCATCCAGTTTCAGTTCAAACCAACACATCATCCAGTTTCAGTTCAAACCAACACATCATCCAGTTTCAGTTCAGTATTCTAAACATGATACCGTGTCTCTCGTGTCCTTATTTGAGACTACGCGCATGCGTGGAATCCTCAATCATCAGATGTTTCATCCCTGTGTTTTTTCTGACAGGAGGCAGACCTCGCTGCTGCAGCCCTGACGGTCACCTCTTACCGAAAGGCCCATATCGATTACACATACCCCTTCTTTGCAACCGGCCTCTCCATTCTGATGAAGAAGAGCGATATTTATGGGACGGCTACAGAAGATATCTTGGGTCTGAGTTATTTCATCACGCCGTTCAGTACTGGTGTATGGCTGCTGATTATAGTAGCATTTCTTACTGTAAGTATCTCATTAGAGATGTTTAGAATCCCGACAGTTTACGTGAAGAGGTCTGACTGATGAGTATTGTTGGACTTTCAAATTTTTTAATCTTTCAAGTTTTATAAGTCGTACATGACGAATTATAATGTCAATATGGCGTTGGAAAGTCTTTCCGGCATCAACTTTATCCTAGTATAGACGAGTTGCAGAAATCGAATTTGGTCATCGTCACAGCAACACCAACAAAGTCAAACCTGACGTCATAATGCCGTTTGCCTGATGAACAAATCAAGACAACATAATGCGGTGGTCAAAACGGCATTTTGACGTCTGCTTTGACTTTGACCTAATTCGATGTCTATGACTCATCTACACGTATTATGGATTTTGTTACTATGAACATCTGATGATTTTCATTATAGGTTAGCTTAGGGTTCATTCTCCTGAACTTGTTCAATCCCTATGAGTGGAAGCAGAGAGTTCAGAGGGGAGAGGTCAAAGACCCGGATGAGACCGGCGACCTTTTTGGTCTCAAGGAGAGCATGTGGTTTGCCTGTAGTACGCTGATCTTCCAAGGTGAATTTCTAAAATCATTTTATAGACGTTCTTCACTGACGTCACAACGGTCACGTGACTGCAAAGAATCAGCCATGTTGGCCGTCAAATGACTGGCGACGACGTCAAAACTGTTACGTCATGAGTTTTGATGTCAGGACCTGTGTGTTGACGCTGTGTTGAAGCCGTGATGTCGCTTGATGTTTTGACGGCCAATATGGCGGCATCATGTCGTCATGGAAATGTGACATCCCGTGAAGAACCTCGAATGGTGAATGTGTCGGATTGTCATCTTACTGACATCATACAGGCTGATGTCATCTGTTTGACGTTCTGCCTGGTCATTCTCCAACAGCAGGGCTTCAGTCTCGCTCCTCTTCATTCACTCACTCCATTTCTCTCGTGCGAGCTTCTTGAGCATGAGGGAGCATGTGTGATAGGCCTACTTGGAATTAAACCCTCAGTTATCAAAAACCAGCACCGATGGTGAATGTCCGCCTTGGTACAGGCCCGTCTGGTTCATCCTCCTGTGATAGGTTGCCTGGTATATCCTGGAACCAATCAGATGCGAGCGCCAGGAATTAACATCTACTACTATTGGTGGAGAATTGATGATATTGTCTTTCCTTTAGGTTATTCAAGGCGCCCTCTATCCGTGGCAGGAAGAATTCTGGCCTTATTCTGGATGATCTTTGTCGCACTGACAGTTGCCAGTTACGTAGCTCTGATGGTCAGGAACCCGAACCTTGTGGTCAACTTCTCTGAAGGCCGTGATATCAACGTAACTGGGCTCAGATCCTTCACTGACCAGAAGTTTCCGATTACAACTATACAAGGTGGGTCCACCCAGGCACATTTCAGGACCACCACAAATCCAATGAAAATGAAGGTCTACGCCAATATGAAGAAGACCGGTTTCGTGTCGACTAGCATGCAGGGCGTCGAGTGGGTCAAGACGAAGGGAGTTGCTCTCGTCATGGAGAGAGCGATGCTGCAGTACTATGTCAACAGGGACTGTGAGCTCATTGAGGTTGGTGACATGTTCGCCTCAAGGCATTACTCGTTCGCCATGCAGCAGGATGATGACCTCAGACACACGATCGACAAGGCTCTCATCGAAATGGAAGAAAGTGGTGAAATCGCTAGAATGCAGTGGATCTGGTGGAGAGCTAAGTCCCCAACTCGCTGTCGTGGGACAAAAGTTGTTGCATCACCGGAACTGTTCAGTAATGGTGAAGACATCTCCAAGACCAGTGGACTGGCTCTCCAGGCATTCGGTGGACCCCTCGTCTTCCTTCTGATTGGTTTGATCCTAACAGCCCTCGTCTGTGTCGTGGAGATCATGGTGTTCAAACACTTCGATAAGGTATGGTAATGATGGGGCTGGAATTTGAATGCCATATTATGTTGTTGTTGACGTCCGTTGACGTTATCGTTGGTACTTAATAGTGAGTTTATAGAAACCATACGTTAACGTTAACGCTAACGTTAATGACATCATTTTGACGTAATTAGCGTTATCGTTAGCATTAACGTTTGGTTTCTTAAACTCACCAATGTCTCTAAACCTAAGTGCACAAACAGACGGCAAATCTCAATGGGGCAGGGGTGTTTTTAAGTCGAGTGACCCGACTGAGGGAGGATTCCAGCAGCTTAGGGTCAGTCGACTTTAAAAACATCCCTACCGCATTGAGATTTTGCCGTCATGCGCTCCGGCGACCGCCTTCACCGTCGTTACCGTGGCCAAGTTACCCGCCGTACTATACGTAGATATCTCTATTCATTTCTTTTCAGAGGTCTGGCGTACCTTTTGGTAACGATGAGGACAAAGCCTAATCCAGATGCAGCCTGGGGGTTGCAGAGGGAAACTCACATTTACAGCTTGGCGGATAAGTCGAACTTAGAAGTTTACAGCTTGGCGGATAAGTCGAACTTAGAAGTTTACAGCTTGGCGGATAAGTCGAACTTAGAAGTTTACAGCTTGGCGGATAAGTCGAACTTAGAAGTTTACAGCTTGGCGGATAAGTCGAACTTAGAAGTTTACAGCTTGGCGGATAAGTCGAACTTAGAAGTTTACAGCTTGGCGGATAAGTCGAACTTAGAAGTTTACAGCTTGGCGGATAAGTCGAACTTAGAAGTTTACAGCTTGGCGGATAAGTCGAACTTAGAAGTTTACAGCTTGGCGGATAAGTCGAACTTAGAAGTTTACAGCTTGGCGGATAAGTCGAACTTAGAAGTTTACAGCTTGGCGGATAAGTCGAACTTAGAAGTTTACAGCTTGGCGGATAAGTCGAACTTAGAAGTTTACAGCTTGGCGGATAAGTCGAACTTAGAAGTTTACAGCTTGGCGGATAAGTCGAACTTAGAAGTTTATTCCACTAGAGGAGAACTCATTTAGTGTATTAGTATGTAACTGCTGGGAGATTAGGGAGTTTTCGCAAAGCCCCCGAAACGTCAACGCGAACGCCAATCCCATTGTTCGATGCCAAGAAGTAGGCAGCGAACAAAAGGATAGACGTTCGCGTTGGCGTTTCGGGGGCTTTGAGAAAACTCGCTATTAACTGCGTTTTACTGACACGCCAGTGACAGAACTCTCGTCCGCAGTTGTTGCATTTTGTAACCAGTCGTCTCTGAATTTCGCAAATTTTCTACCCCAACCAGAGTCTTCCTCAGGCACTTTCTAGTAGGTGTTGAGATCCCAGAAGTGCATCTGTAAACTGCATTTTCAATCCACATCTTATCCAAAGTCGTGGACAACACTTCCTGATGGATCAGAGACTGGGATCTTCCTCGGGAACTATCTAGTAGAGCTGAATGGGTGAATGTCGTCTAGTCCTGATCCTACACACTAATTCCTTGCCCAAGCCCCTAAACCCTAACCTTGTCCTGACCCTAACCGTCAACGCTAACCACCCTAACTCCGTAACCTGGGTACACTGGTTTAGACGACATTACAGTTTGTGCTCTAGTAGAGGTCCCAGTGCTGGATCCCAGTTATGGGTCTGTAGTACATGTATTAATAAAGAAACCCTGAGAAACACTGAAGGTTTGAAAAGTTTTGTAGGTTGATTCGGAGACGACTTTGTTTACTATCATTTTGTGTGTCTTTTTTGTGCTCTGCGTTGGATATTTGTAATTATAACTAGGCCTACAGGTACCGGTACAGTAGTCATCCATGATCCACACATGTAGTTTGATCTTAGTGCCAGTTATTCCAAAATAAACTTTTTTTTCTTCGTCTTGGAGTTATTTTTCTTTCCGCAGTGGAGTATGAGACAGAAAACTGCCCACAATCAGTCAACTCACTCTCACATCCGCATGCCCCTGATGCCCTGGGCCTAAACTCGATCTCACTTACCATGCTGCGGGCCTGGCTCCGTATTCATAAAACTACTTAAGTCTAAATATGACACTTATCCTTTGTTCAACACAAAAGAGAAGTATCACACTTTGACTTAAGTATGTTTATGAATATGGACCCTGATGCTCACTTATGGCTGCATCTAGGTTACTCGGGAAAGACCAAGACATCAGTTTTTAGGAGGTACCATGTCTGACCTGTGACAAGGGGGAGGAAGACACTCGAGGGCTGCAGAGACGAGAGGAATGATTAAGACGAACGAAGTGCATGTCCTAATGGGCCCCCTGTGTGGTCAGGATGGGTGGGGATAAGGTGAGTGGTTAAATAGGATGCTGCAGCAGGGTCGGATCCAGGGTCGACAGAAAGGGGCGTAGCTCGCTGAAGGTGGTGACCACTGGGCGGGCAAAGCTGAAACGGGGGGGATCTCCCCCAGAAAAATTTGACAATTAAAGTGCTTCTAGATGCATTTTCCTGGCATCTGATAGCAAAATACACAAATTTTTATGTGATTTAGATTTTTCTTGCTAAAAAAATCATTGCTCTGCCAAAAATAGGGGCGTACGCCCCCCCTAGATCCGACCCTGTGGACTGGAGGGACAACCAAAAGGGGAGTGTAATGTGAGGTGGATACAGACACTGGGACAGGCGGGCGCCTTGGCGTATAATGGAGGATGGACAATGCACGGCAGGTGTGGAATTCGAAATGAAAAAAAAGCGCCATCTCCGATTTCCATGATTTCCTGGATCTGAAATCTTCTCAACAAAGTTTAGAAAAAATGGTCCTTTGCCCTCATAAATTGCAAACGGACAACTCCCAGTTATGAGGTGACACAATAGAGAATATGTACATGCCGATTTTTGTAGGTGGGTTTCTTCGAAAACGTGTCAAAATGGCACTTGAAGCACAGGTTGTAGGCTACCAGTCAAGTCCAGTGTAACAGTAAAGAATGTCCCCCTGTAAAAAGTGTCCGCTTTTATTGTTCAATGACGGGTTTAGGCCTAAGGTGCATGGCTATAGAAACCAATCACCAGAGATTAGAATGTAACAAAATATATTTTGGTCCTGGGACAGTTTTTACTGGGGACATTCTTCTTTCCTTTCACCCCAACCCGATATACCGTAGTCAATTGCGTCCAACGCTATAAAACGCTAATTTTATCAATACAAATGTTCAAATTTATGTTTCAAATGGTCATTCTCAACATTATCTCATCAGAATTAATCACAAAAAGGTGAATTATACATTTGACGGGTCAAAAAACTCCCGAGGCCAGCCTTCCGCGATTGTGACTCTTCAGGCAATGGCGGCCATTTTGACAGAGTCTACCCCAGACCATGGAACTTCCATGCCCAGACAACGATAACAACAAAATGGCCGCCGGCTTCTGGACGCAAAAATAAACTCAATCATGTCAATAAATCATGTAAATAAACGATTGAAAACATTCCAAATTCATTTCAGGAATGTTTGATTGACTCCTGCCCTGCCTACACTCATAAATATTGATATGGACACTTTATTCTTAAAAATTACTTTTTTATACTACATGTAGTGTTGGACGCAATTGGTCGCAGTTGGACGCAAATTAGTGCGACCCGATATAGTACTGCAGTTTTTAGTGGGAGGACCATAGCTCCTTACACTCTTTACTGGCAATGCAGCTACATTCATGACATTTTGTATAGACCTTGTGCAGTGGCTCACAGCCTATGACGTCATTTCTGCCGTCCATGACAAAGTGCTCAGCTGCCGTCCAAGACAGAGTGCGCCACATGTATGGTTTAAGTGTTGACGACAAAATGCACCACGTGGATCGCCGATGACGTCAATTTGACCGTCAAGGCGGTGGATTTTCCCATGATCCAGGCCTTTCCGTTTAAGGGACGCTAAAATGTGCATGTGCCTCGCAAACAATAGAAAATCTATTGATGTGCACGCTTTCCCTCAATGCCTACGATGTTACCTTATGTGGAGGCGTGGTAGTTCGAATCTCACTGTGGGAGTCTGCAAATGCTTCATTTTAACCATCTCTGATCTTTGTGAAATCGTTTTACCTAGAAATCCCCTATTTTGATCTGGGTACCACATTTTATCATTTCAGGACCGAATCCATAAACTAGATGAAGTCTTCCCACATCCAAACTACCTCTTCCTGTGGGGTCATCCTGTTTCTCTTGATGTCACTGACGGGAGAATAACGGAGGTGAATTCCGTGGACCTCTTGAATATGACAATCATGGTATTAAACACAATGAATAGTGATGAGTTTACTCACGGGGAAATCATTAAGCAACTATGGAATTGACAAAGAACGAAGGCGTGAAGTTTCCTGTGTTTATGAAGATGTTCTGACTGTGTCTTAGTGGCCTGAAGGTAAGGGTTTTGTCCACTTCACTAAAGTTGGGTCGCAGTCAAGTTGATCGAGAATGCTGACAGTGATGGAAGTAAATATCAACTAAAAAGACTCCAGTAGCATGGCCTACTTCAGTTATGAGAAAGATAACCAAATTACAGGAGGCACACGCCAGTCATTGAGGCCTCTGGCATAGATTAATACACATACCAAGAGATAAGATGGTTCTTTGATGTTCTCGATCAACTCGACTGTAGTTTGGACCATCAGACAGTTTGCCAAGTATCCAAGTAAAACACTTCAATAACCACTAATAGCCAAGCGTACAACATGTCTGAGAGGCAGTGGTACTGAATGTTACGTGGAAATTGTCAATGTCTTCCTATTGGACCACTCGGGAGTCATTTTGTGGGTCACATGATTCCACCATGTCACCAGGTGTGCTCCGAGGAAACAAGGAAATTCATTGCCAGCGCACGTACATCGGAAGCAACTGAAGACAAGAAGCAACGGTCGGCAACTGGCTGGAACTAGCGGTAACAGTCAGCAATAGCATTGCCGGTGCACGTACTTAATTGATGGTTTTATTGATTATTCTTTCCAGCTGTCTTCTGCCTCTCCTTGCTGGTTGTCTACCGAAACAGCATGAACCGGAACTAGAACTCTTACGGACACGGCGTTACATACGACTTCACTAGAACTCTTACGGACATGGCGTTACATACAACTAGAACTCTTACGGACATGGCGTTACATACAACTAGAACTCTTACGGACATGGCATTACATACAACTACGGGTAGAACTGAAGCCAGATGGTGGGTCATTTAGCCATCCATGTAGGAATGGGCTCCACGTTTTGACATCTGTGTTTCAAAAACTTGAAAAATACTGGCGAAGCTCAACTTGGGTAAACAAATGAAATGCCATAACCAGGATTAGAACCAGAGTCCTTAGTTTCTGAAATCATGCGTTTTACTGACTGGGCTTCAGAGACATGTCCTACTTGCAGGGCTGGGAAAATATTAGGAATATGTACAGTTGCAGTTGCGTTAAGCCACAGGGATGGCACTTAAATTGCCTGATGATGAAATTTAATTTCTGCACTCCAGTAGGGACATACCGGGTATTTGGCTGCGGTTTTGTTAAGCCACGAGGATGGTGCCTTAAATTGGCTGATGGTAAAATTAAATTTCTGCCTGTCTTAGCTATTAAATTTCGCAAATTTTCGACCCCAACCGAGGTCTTCCTCAGGCACTTTGTTGTGAGACACTACAGAAAACAGTTTTCTGTATGTCTCTTACAAGGAAGTGCCTTAGGAAGACGCCAGTTGGGGTTGAAAATTTGGGAAATTTCTGGAGGACGACTTCGGTTATTATAATTTTGTGTTTCGCTTTTTGTGCTTGAGTTTTGAATACAGATTCTATGCTTGTGTCATTCTCATGAATTTCAATTCAAGTGGACCACAGTGACAGATTCTATGCCTGTGTCATTCTCATGAATTCCAATTCAAGTGGACCACAGTGACAGATTCTATGCCTGTGTCATTCTCATGAATTCCAATTCAAGTGGACCACAGTGACAGATTCTATGCCTGTGTCATTCTCATGAATTCCAATTCAAGTGGACCACAGTGACAGATTCTATGCTTGTGTCAGTACTTTGTATTGTATCTTACCTCTATTTCTGGTAGGAAGCAATGTCTTTCACCTTAGAATCCCGATTTCTATTTCAAACTATTTTACCTCTATGTCTAAATATCAAGAAGTCAACTTCCAGAACTTTGCGAATTTTCGACCCCAAACAGGGTCTTCCTCAGGCACTTTTCAGTTGGAGAGACCAGAAAAGTCTTCAGAAAAGTTTTTTCTGGTCTCTCCAACTGAAAAGTGCCTGAGGAAATCAACTCGATGTAAACATGTTTTAGAAGGGTACAATAAGCTATTTGAACTTGAACTTGAACTTAAAGGGCCGTATGCACCAAACGAAGATTATCTTGAACTCGGGTTGAGCCACAACTTTTCCATTGTCACATCATGCCCTGGCAAACCTGAACAATTGAAAAGTTGTGGCTCAACCTGAGTTCAAGATAATCTTCGTTTGGTGCATATGGCCCATAGTGAGCTTACATTTGGTTGCTGTCTCCTTTAGCAATATTTTTCTAGTACCGGTAATTCTGTACTGTGTTGTTTTATCCACAGTTGTTCACAAGGGCCCGCAGGCACCAATGAAGATTATCTTGAACTCAGGTTGAGCCACCGCTTTTCAGTTGTTCAGGTTTGCCAGGGCATGGTGTGACAATGGAAAAGTTGTGGCTCAACCCGAGTTCAAGATAATCTTCGTTGATGCATACGGCCCTTAGGCCGAGTTTACATCGGATGACACGCGACACGAAGGCGAACAATGGCTTCACAGAGGATTTATCCCCATGAAACCTTTGTTCGCCTGCGTGTTCGTGTCGCGTGTCATCCGATGTAAACTCGGCCTTAGCCCAGGAAAAAATGAAACATGAACTTTATGGTTGAACCTTGAACTGTGGACGAATAACAGTGGAGTTCATAGTTTTACTATGAACTTCACTGTTAGTGTTACTTGGCCGCAGTTCATGGTTCAACCATAAAGTTCATGCTTCATTTTTTCCTGGGAGAATAAATGACGCCAATTGTGTCTGGTTGTCTTCAAGAGCTCAGAAATGGTGTGTAAACTTTTGGTATCTCCTATCAAAATTTAGGTCTACTGTATCATTCCGAATCCGACTATCGTCTGGTGCTTTCCTGGAATAACACTATCAGAATGACACCTCCAATTATGGCACGCCGCTTGCTTTAAAAAAACGACAATTTTTTCAAAGTCGACAATTTTTTCAAAGTTGAGAATATTTTCAAAGTCGACAACTTTTTCAAAGTCGACATCTTTTTTTCAAAGTCGACTATTTTTTC
>NMRB01004855.1:2127-14892 GCA_002633025.1 Notospermus geniculatus
CCCACCCACCCACCACTATGCAGCTGAACGGACCAGATGCTGTTGAATGCATGCACTCCTCGTATTTGTCAATGGATAAGGAATACGTTTGTGTAGTCATTTGTCTGCCCTCCATTGCCCACCCTGCATGTGTCCTTCACCATGAAGACATTCCAGGAGGATGGGAACCCCAAGAACCTGACTGCTGTGCCACAGAATCATACCCCTCCTTGCCCTTTCTTCACTCAATTTCCATTTTCTGATGTAGGGACCATCAAATTTGCTGTGAAGCAAATTTCACAGTTCTAGTTCTCTCACGTAATCTATTGACTGTTGGTGGCTATTCAACTTATTTGGGACCAAGGCATGTCCCGAATGAAGGAACTTGAATTATTTCATTGGCCTGGAGTTTGTTGTATGATTTTTTTTGAGGTTATTTTTAGCTCAGGTCAGCGGTGACTCCAAATTTCATCAGAATGTAGCCCTTGGTGAACTCTCTTCGGAAACAAAAAAAATGAGCGCCATACATGTATGACCTATATTGAGCTCTCCAGGGGGCGTTTTGTGTAAAATGAAATATTGCAATATCTCAGCCCCTATGATCAATATGCAGACAAAAAGTGATTGGATAGATTGGTTGATATTTTCTACATCAGTTCGAAGGGAAGTTAATGCCAGATCTGTCTACCTGGGGGCGCTATTTAGCAAAATAAAAAAACAGGGGTATTTAAATTTCCGCGCATAATTGGCAGCTTTGCCAGCGTTCTCATTGGGCAATGTCTGACGTCAGCATTGGGAATTCACAGCTTCGTGGAATCTGCGTTTAGAAATTCAATCGCCTGGATTGAAGGAGTTAGCCCAAACTAAAGTGTGAGAAAGAATTCCAAATCAGAGAATATGAACATCTCAGCAAACGTAAGTTTTCCCTGTAGGACTGGCCGTATTTTCTAATGACGTCCAGTCCTGTTTATTTTAATATCAACACCTAATTGCCACAGTATCTCCGAAACCAATTCAAATGCTGTTTTCAGCATACAAAACAATGGGAAATCGTGTTGGCTGCATCATGGTGAAATCGCCAGTGCAGTGCTGAAAAACGTTACACCTACTTTAAAGGTGCTCTAGTTCGAATTGTAAACATTACGGTGTGCCACCTATTGTCAACTTCTGGTACTAACATATCAGATAAAATCGAATTAAATCTCACCTTTTACAACTTTTTGTTTGTTTTTGAGCGTAAAATCATAAACATATTTCAGTTACAAGAATATTTATCAAGATAGATAAAAAAATAGATAACATTAATGTTTTGGTATACACGGTGCTGCCACCTGTCCGAGGAAAAATAACTATTATAATCAACCATGTAAATAAACAAACCGTAATGTTTACAATTCGAACTAGAGCACCTTTAACTAGCGCTGCTTATGTAACAGCCGCCATGGATGATTTTTTGCCAGCTTATGGCAAATGTACATGTATGCTTTTACCCATATCTACAGAGAATTTAACCATATGACAAAAAATAAGAGATTCGTTGGCTATTCAAAAACTGCAACATTTTTGTGGGGCACATTCCATCTGTATAAAAAGTGGACTAAAACAGGCACTGTCAGTCACCTTGGAATGAGGAAGTTTTTGACCCTTTTCCAGGATGACGTACATCTTAACTTTTAAACATGACCATTTTTCTTTCCTACCTTTCTGCCTGAAAATCACGTTCATCCAAAAATAGATTTTGGGGAGGATATAATCAGGGAGCAATGTCTCAAAATGCATGAAAGCAGGTCCTCCAGTGACGAACAGCAGTTTACCGCAGACATCACGAGGAAAATGCCTTCCGACGATTTCGAACACACCCCTCTGCTTCCCGCAGCCGCCCAACAGTGTAAGAGATCCAAGAAGTGGGGTGTGGGATGCCTGCTGATGGTCGTGTTCCTGCAATCTGTCAGCAGCCAAACTACAAGTGAATACCTAATGCAAGATGTCGACGCATTTTTCAAATTGAACCACGCGACAGGCCGTGTCATAGAGATTGCCCCATGCTTGATTCTCTACATTATACTAATTTTCGTTGGATTGTATGCCGACCTCGTCGTTGGAAAGTACACTGCCGTCTTCTTTGGATTATGTCTGAAAACCGTTGGTTGTTTTCTGGTGTTTGGTGTAGTTTTCAAAATGGAGGTTACGCCCAATGTGGATCCTAAAACATCGAATATACTTTTTGCAGTGTACGTTTTTGGGGGTGTAACAAAAGTCATTGGCATAATATCCACACTCATTCCACTGTTCTCCTTCGGATTACAACAGGTCAACAACAACCCGGTGTCTATTTCGAGGTTCGTAAGATGGAGCTTATTTGTTCTCAGCAGTGGGCTTACAACTGAGTGGTTCTTTTTCGCGAACAATTACGTACCATTCTTTCATGCGAAGGACACCCGATATTACAGAACTGTCCACCATGGAGTGCTCTTTGGTCTAGACGCACTCTCCGTGGCTGTGTTTTTACTGGGGAAAGTCAGCTACGTGAGGCTGAACACCGATAAAGGAAAGGAATCGTTTAAGGAATTGAGGAAGGTCGCGACGGCCTACATCACGTGCAGACGACGCAACCGACACGAAACTCATCAGAACAGCTTCGATAACCTTCAAGAAGTCGTGAAAGCACGAATGTTGCGCAGACATAAATTCCGGAAAGGAGTTCTCATGGTACCACTGCTCTCAGCCGGAGCTGCCCATGTCATATCTCTTTATCTTCTAAACCACTATTCTTCTGTATTGGTCCACGAGTGCGGCGGCAGCAAAGATGACGTACTCATCAAAAACATGCGCTCCATGCCGGTCCTGGTAATTGTTCCGCTGATGGAATGCTTCACGAGGTTTGGTGGACATCACTTGTGGCAGCACGATATGGCGAACCAGCTGAAATCACTCAGGGTTGGTTACATATTCTCCATTGTCGCCCAACTGACTGCCGGTGTCGTTGCCTCCGTCATCATCTCGGGACTCCAACAGAAAATATTCCTGTTAGTTCCTCAGTATATCTTCACCGGCTTGTCCATGTTCATCATATTCGGCACCCTCATGTCCTTCTGCCTTCTCCAATGTCCTCCAGGTCTCTCCACCTTCATGTTTACACTAGAAGGAGGCTTCATTCTCCTCACTCTTCCACTTATCTCAATATTAAGTAGAATCGATTTAAAACCTCCTGACATCCAGCACACTGACGTAGTTTTTTACGTCATGGGCGCCATAGGCTTATTTATGTTAGTAGCTGTTCACATTCCTGTGTCAAGGTGGTACGTGAAGGCCGACGCCGCTGTTAGAGCCCTGGAGGAAGGTGAAGATGAGCAACACGTGGTCGAGCAGAGTCCAGAATAATCGAATAACCCCTCCCCCGGGGTGGCTGAACCCAGTCGACGGATCGCACGGGTGCTTATATCCCGCCCGAAGGCCGAGGGCTTCATAGCAGGAGAAAAAAAATCGAGTGCGATTAGTCGACTTCGATCAGACAGGAGGGTTGTTTTATTTTCATCTTAACTCATCTGCCCCCAGGTTTGAGCTGGCAGTATTGTTTGTGTTAGTTTTCTAAAAGCCTTGGAGACAAATTGGAAAGAATTTGAAGAAACATTCTTCAGATGGTTGACAGGAATAACTTTTCTTCAAATATTTTTCAATCAATATCATAGGATGTGACAAAACTGTGACACAAGATGCCGTCTGCTTGACTCTGGGGGCAGATGAGTTAACACAATACACTGAAATATTTTAGCATTTTAGCATTTATTCATGAACAATAAGAGAATCCGAAAGGATACATGATGGATCAACCTACGCGTTATTCTAGACATGCACACTTTTCTCGGCTTCACACGAAGACCTTTAGTTCGGATATGTTCGGAAAGACACGGGGCCTAAACCCCAAAATCTCACATTGTCATGTTCCGGTGGTTAAATATTCTCTCCGATCATGAAACCTCTTTGAGTTTGATTTATGTCATCAGTTAATAATTCCTCTGTCACTTTTGTAAATGTTTGTTTGAATGCGTGTTAGGCCTGACGATGTAAAAACTCAGGCGACTTTTGCAATGTAGCGTGTGGAGACAACACTGAAAATAAATTCCCGCTCATGTTGAGTACTTTGGACTACTCATCAGTCATTTTGTCCGTGAGATGAGTAGAAAGGTACTCATCGGGCCAAGGAGCTGCATTTGGAGTTCCTTGCTACTCGCTATGAGTACCTTTCTACTCGCTATGAGTACCTTTCTACTCAATATGAGTACCTTTCTACTCATCTCAGGGATAAAATGAGTACCCCGAAAGTACTCCGCATGATTAGGATTTTTTTCCAGTGAAGGTCAAAACTAAAGCAGGAAGATAGGTACTAGAAAAGGAAAACGTTAGTGTTTTTTATTTTTATTCGAACTCCCTATTTCCATTGAGGAAGTTAAAGATAATGTACATGTATCACGACTTCATTGTTTACATTCAATGTTTGTAAACATGGATATTTACATTATGTTATTTTGGATTTTTGTGGCATGACAACCCACCAAAATGAATACTTTTGGAATCAACAGTATTTCTAGAGGGGCATGCCACCAACAAATTATTCATAAGACAAAGAAAGCCTGGACATAAACAAACAAAATGTAAATAAACAATGAATTTCGTGGCCCGCGAAAATACCCGTGATACATTATCTTTAAGACTGAACGCAGTTGTATTATGAAGCGCTCCCTGGTGTTGCTCCTTCAATCGAAAGCGACTTCCACCCGACTAAGCGGATGTAACACTTTTCATGGCCCCCTCCCTTTGCCAATGTCCCTAACAAAAGAATGGCGGGAAGACACGATGTGACATTGAGCCTACACACAGGCTGCGCGAGACTGCGTTTGCATAGACCTGTGTCGCCGTGGAACGCATCGCATCGGCCAGATTTGGCCGACGTGTACGTCCGCGACCTCATCACAGCGTAGGAATAAAATAAGTCCAAGTTACTGGCTTAACATTCTTTGTTTAATGCAAAAATATTTACAATTTTTTTGTGAATATTAATTGAATAGGAAGTAACAAACCTCATAATAAGCGAGGTTTATAGGTACGGTATTTTGATCCTAGAAACTACAGGGATCGAGGGATCACATGATCAGCCAAGAAAGTAGTTCGCTGTGAATCACCCGACGGCATTACCCACAATTCTGTGAGCACGGCGTAACAGATTGGTGCGAGGTAGGAGCGCCTTCTGTTGTGGCAATGTAAAGGCTGCCTGATGTCGGACTTGACAATGACCTAGGTACCTATCGGAGTATAAGAACATCTTCCTAATATTTGGGTGATATTTTATGGTGGGCGATGTACGGTATTTTTTTAGTTAATTTTATTTTGTGCACCTAATCATGATCTACTGGTCTGAAACACTGTCATCAGAACTTGGACTTCATTCCATGCCTCTAATAACTTGAGCCATGTATAAAGATTATCAGTTAGTAATCAAATCTCCTTCGACGATTGTCAACTCCAAGTCGGTGGAATATAGATAGGTGCATGGTTATCTACTTTTAATCCTATTCACAATCAATGGCTATCCGTGTTGCCTTCTTAAGGTCATTCCTGTACGGGCAAGAAATCTCTTTAAATAAGTTTTACATTTTATCATCTATTATCAACAAGTTAGTAGAAACAGGTCCACATGGCCAAGTAGAATCGTTATCACAAATTAAAAGACAGAAGATGCTTTTGGAAATCTTGCCTGATTGGACAGAGTCTTCGGCTTTTGGGACATGTGGCTATCTGAGCTGTTTTTCTTTGGCCAGACTTCCAGGAGTAATTCAGACTAATAAAACTCAGGACAGAGCACAATTTTGTCACTTTTTCTCGCTGGGAGTTGCATCAATATTATTCCAATCACTTTCAGGTAAGATTGCAGTTTTATTATACTTTCATTTCTAATTTCCACGATTGCATGCATGCAGTGTGTACAGATCTTAAAAGGTTTGTAGTTGAGATATTGGTTGATTATTCTTCATGTGACTTGGGGTAATGTTCGTAAACATAGCTATTGATTAGTTTACAAAACGTTGTTCATCAAGATTGTCTGGAATCTTTGATGAACAGAGTCATCTGTGTTATTATTGCCTAACATAGGTTCGGAGATTATTTGGACTACTCGCAGGGTACTGATGGACGCCTCGTTTAAAGGGCCTCTAGAGGCAGCCAGCATGGCAGGGGAAAACCACGGGGAAAACCCAGGTTGAATACCTCGTACTAGTGATTATTACGTTAAAGTGGCGCCGCCTGGCCGAAGAACCGGTACTGATAGTAGCCTAATGGCGAGCTGCCTCTAGAGGCCCTTTAAGGGCTAGGTTCACCGACCAAAATTTCCAAGCCCAGTTTTCTAAAAGGTCAAATACCTTTAAAATGGCCCAATCTTATTACTTTGCACCTGCACATAAAGTATCAGGAGGACAATGTGTGGCCAGGTCCTTTTACCTTTTACTTGGCCTTTTGTAGAGCCGTTTGTGTGAAGCGAGCAGCCCTACCCATCATAGCGCGAAAACTGGTTCAGGTCATGCCCTAACATAACCCGATTTATCTCGTAACAATCTCGGTCATTGCCCTGAGGCTGACATTACAACAGCGACTGCGTATGCTTTGATTTTTCAGACTCTCTTGATTGGCTGATATATGTCACTTTTATTTATAACCCGTAACCGTTAACTCATAAATATTTTGCATCCAGTCCAACTTTTCAGGTTAATTTGTACCCGGGATGGAGAAGGACGTTTGCAAACTTACAACTAATGTGACTCACAACATGATAATTTTCTTTGTTTTGATTTGCTTTCTACGGCAAACATCGGCTGCTGAAGGTAAGCATTCACTAACGTCGTTATCCCGCTTTGTTAGGATTTTATACATGTTTTCTGTAGATGTATTACCGGCAGTTTTCAAAGACACCCGTCGTACTAAATTGGGTCAGCGGCTATAAGCGGCATATAATTTCACATTTTAATATGTATTTTTCACATAAAACGAGAGAAAATTCAATAAAATAAAATAAATAATTTGAAAACTAATAAATTGCACGTCCAAGATTGGTCTCCGTCCGAAATTTCATTGCCATGTGATGTAGCATTGTAGGGAATGGACTTCGCCAAATGCAAATAATATTACACAAATTGCAAATTACAAACGGTATGTGATAAAGCTTGGAAACAGTGAAACCTTGGAAACAGTCAGAAAACCTTGGAAACACTTGCGAAACTGCTAAAAACACTAAAATAAATCAGTAAGAATACAACCTGATTATTGTACTGTCATATTAGCACTTTAAATGCGTCTCTAAATAACAAAAATCGAAAATGGCACGGACATGGAACCCGGTGTTCGTTATTTAGGGTCGGATTTGAACTTCTATTTACAAACATGACAATACGATTAACCAGCTTTAATTTTTACTGATTTATTTGAGTGTTTTTAGCAGTTTCGCCAGTGTTTCCAAAGTTTTCTGACTTTTCTAATGTTTCACTGTTTCCAAGGTTTATCAGATACCATTACAACAGTTTGCTGTGTCGTTTCGCTGGCACTTTCCGAAATATCACGCATTCAAATCAAGCATTAATCAGCAGGGTCTCGGTTCGTAACAGGAAAGACAACTGAGTGAAGACTCTTGATAAAGAAGATGGTGGCGTTAACGATTTTAATGCTGCCATTAACAGGACATCTCGTATATCGCAGGCCGGAGTGGACACAATTCATATTTAATGTCCACATTAATTCCAATTTTATATCCACATTAAATCAAGAATTTATATCCACACTAAATCAACTAATTGCAGCTGAGTTTTTAATGTGGATATAAAATCGCACTACTTACTTAATGTCCATATAAATTCGTATTTTATGTCCCCATTAAATCACGAATTAATATCCACATAAAATCGACCAATCACGGANCTCACATCCGTCCAAAAGTCCTTATCCGTGATTGGTTGATTTTATGTGGATATTAATTCGTGATTTAATGGGGACATAAAATACGAATTTATATGGACATTAAATACGTAGTGCGATTTTATATCCACATTAAAAAGTCAGCTGCAATTGGTTGATTTAGTGTGGATATAAATTCTCGATTTAATGTGGATATAAAATCGGAATTAATGTGGACATTAAATATGAATTGTGTCCATTCCGGCCTGCGATACTCGTAAAATCTCTATATTATTGTGTCATTCAACGCAAAAAACTAAACTTACATAGTAAAAAAATGCACTTATTACTTATTTTGTCTGATACCCTTACATGTAGGTATCGTTATTTGTCATTCTATGAAATTCCAACTTTTCGCCTCATTGCACTTTTGGCATGTTTGGTATAAATAGAAATCTGTCATTGTTCTCCGGCGGTAAAAACTAGAACGTTGTGATTACAGCCATTATATTTCCCCTTTCAGGTCACGACCTGAAAAATTAAAAAGATAATTTCTTGTAATTGATTTCTTGTCATTGATTATTCTCCGGCGGTAAAAACCAGAACATTGTGACTAACAGCCATTTCCTCTTTAGGTCACGACCTGAAAATATAATTAAAAAGATAGTTTCGTGTAATTGACTTTTTTCTGAGTGTTACTTGTTGAGTAAAAGTTTGTGGTTTTTAAACTGTAATATCGAAAATTCCACAGTATCCTTGTATGGGGGTTGTACCCGTTGTTAGCCATGATCCCTGAGAAAGAGGTCGGGTGACGCTGCATTCGTCGTGGTGATCGCGAGTCAAAACCAATAAATACGCTGGGTGGCGCTGCAGTCGTCGGGTGGTTTAGACTCTCAGCTAAGAAAGGCATTTTGGCGGTGCTGCAGTCGAAATGATGATCTGGAGTCGTAGCTGATATATAGATGTTACAAAATTTAGACGAGCTTGTATTTTGAATTTTTATTCTGTATTTATCTCGTACGACTGGAGATCACCCCGACGACTGCAGCCCCACCCAACGTTTTTTCTCGACTACTAATGGAGATCACATCACAACGATAAGATATCTCAAATAACAAAGTCCGACGTAAAGTGCTTGTTACCTGTAATCGCCCATATTGTAGGGCTATTGTTATACGCCAGGTAAAGATAGTATTTTAACTTTAAAATATTCATAATTTTTATTCAAGACATTGGTTTCAATGGCGGTAGGCCTACTCCTTAATCCACCTATTGGCGGTTTCCACTTCTTGACCTACAGTGTACACTATACGTTTGCTGAGTCCACTCAGCGTGTAGGCTGGTGTCAACCCATTAGAAAATCAGAAAGTAACGGATACATGTATGCACATGAAATATGAAAGGCTATTTTCCAAAAAGCAAACGTGCTTAAGGGGCATGTATAGAGGCCACTGAGTGAAGTACCACAAGTGGGACCCATCCAAAAAGTTCAATATCCCTTAGGTTGACAGCCAGAAGGACATGGCCATCAGTGTCTATACATGCATGGCTCACTGTACACTGCACACACACACTAATTACACAAGCCCCATTGNTTTTACGGCGCGTCTACACGATCATACATTTGTTCAAAACATCATCATACAAATGTATGATGATGTTTTGAACAAATGTATGATCGTGTAGACGCGCCTTTAGGAAGCCATGCTAACATGACCAGTGGACGGTTACAGAACAATGTTTTACATCCAGTGGATGTCACAGTCACAGAACAACGTTTTATGTCCAGTGGACGATTACAGAACATTTTATGTCCAGTGGACAGTAACACAACTTTTTAGATGTCCAGTGGCTGATAACTGAACGATTTTAACATCCAGTGGATGACAGGGCTAACATTCGGCGACGACCAGTGGACGGTCATTCATGAATGTTGCAGATCATGTACACGGAAAGCAACTCATATAAAAACTGACCCACGACAAGAGCCCACCCCAGGTGAGCTAAAAATTAACAATGTCAGCTTGCCCTTAAAGCCCTGATCACATAGAAGTATACAGTATAAGGAAACGCTGGTTAACAATGGCTTCAAGGTTGTATATCCATTTGAAACTTTTGTTAACTGGCGTTTTCGTGTACCGTATACTTCTATGTAATAGGGGCCTAAGAGATGAAACAGTTCTTGAACGGACTTCTTCTGGAATATTTCTGTACTCAAACACAGGGGTTTCTTGTGATATACATGTACTAA
The DNA here is from genome assembly GCA_002633025.1 of Notospermus geniculatus. Lineage (NCBI taxonomy): Eukaryota > Metazoa > Nemertea > Pilidiophora > Heteronemertea > Lineidae > Notospermus > Notospermus geniculatus. The sequence continues at coordinate 12,293 of NMRB01004855.1, forward strand.
TCATCAGGTGGGCTGACCCCAGAGTCATCAACAGTTGTCATCTTGGTAAAATATTCATTAAATATTGTGCACTTCGCTGCGAGATCTGAAATTATGATATTATCTTTCTTATGTCCGGTATCTTATATGCTATCATTTTTCGTATTGATCACATCTTTAAATGTAGTAAGTTTCTCCAACTGAAAAGTGCCTGAGGAAGACCCCGGGGTTGAAAATTTGCGAAATTTTGGAAGTTGACTTCCTATTTATTATCGACAGGACTGGCAGGATGTCCTTTGTTTTTCCCAATCTTGATGACTCTGGGATCTGCGTGCCTTCTTATAACATCTATTTTTAACATTTAACCATGTTAACACAAGTGTTTAACACACTCTCATCCTAAAAATTTGAAAATTCGCTTCAACCTCTGGAAAACAACTTTTTTGTACATGTATTATATTCTCTCACCCTAACACGCTATAGTGGAATAAGATTATCAACAACAGTTTCAAACTTAACAAACCAATCATCAATGCTCTTCTCAGGCTCAAGAGGCCTGAGAGAAGCATTCCAATCAACCTTTCTCAAAGCCTCATTCAGACCATTCCAATCAACGGAATTAACAACACAAATTTCTTTATAATAGGTGTGGTTAAAAGAATTTTGACAGCGATAAATTTCCAAACATCATTTCATGATCACAACTTATGGTCAATTTTGGTAGAGTACCTCTTATAATTAAATCTAAGAGTGACTCACCACACGGATAGGTTCCTTGACAAAAAAAGTTCTAAGGTCATCAACATGATAGCTAAAAAGGTTGCTGCTTGGCTCAGGGGCTCCTCGAAATACACAGTTCTCAGATCACCTATTTTGCTTGATTTGCCTTCCACAATCTTCCGATTATTCCACAATTTTCCGGTTATAATAACTTGTGGAAAACAAAAACTACTGTCCGACGCGTTGCTTGCTTCCTCTTATGTCTTAGAATTGGTCCTAGAATCTCCCCATCGCTTGCTTCCTCTTATGTCTTAGAATTGGTCCTAGAATCCAAATCTGTGGAATGAAGAAAGAAACAAATTTAACCTACCAATATTACTGGCAGTCACAATTTCTATGTCAAAATGACACGAAGTTACTAAAGTACATGTTCTACTAAATCACATTCCATTTCCAAATTCACATGCTCACCCAGTCTGAGGTGCCATTTGGGAATTTAATTGTTTCACAAAATTATCTGAAATGATATCATTGTTTCAAACCATAAATGTGACCCTCCACAGCAAAACCTCCGCTGACCTTTGGTCAGCTGAGCTAAAAAATGTTTCTTATTTTGATACATTTATCTACACTGACGTTGGGGAGGTTAACGATTGTGCATCTTTTGCCGAAATTTGAACAAAGGAAATTTCCAGCGCCACCTGACATATCCAAACAATACATGCATGCATATCAGCACCACGCAGAGTGCATAGTCGTCATGGCCGAGTGGCAAAGCAGCCTGCCCATGGAGCAGGAGGTCTCGGGTTCGATCCGCAGGGCGTGTAAAGTTTCTTTGCCTTGACTCATTATTTTTTTTGTTTCTTCTTTTACCTTTCTGGTTTTTTTCATCGTGTATTTTAATGATCTTGCGGTTATTTTGCATGGGAATGCATGTATTGTAAAACATGTATTAGGCCTATCCAGTCATCATTACAGTCATCACTTCATAGGCGGATCTAGGGGGGTGTTCAGGGGGTTCGATACCCCCCCTTGGCGGCCGCGGTGACCATTTTTAAAAAATGCATTTCTGGTTTAACGAAGAGTTCGGAGCAAACAAAAGTGTTCCTACGGCATTGATATCATCCAATCGAAGGTCTAGGTAATCCCGACCCCCACTCTCCAGGTGCCACGACGTAACCAGAGTCATGGGCGCCTCCAGGAGGTCGGCGGTGTGAACGACCTCACCGCCCCCGCCCCCTTTGGCGAACAGTGCCCTCGCATTCAAAGCAACGCGTTGAGGNCAGTGCCCTCGCATTCAAAGCAACGCGTTGAGGACAGGGCCGATTGCTGAATGACCAATAGTGCACAACTATTCTGCCCCCTTTGTAACCCCCCTCAGTGCCTTCCGCATGAAATGAGTCATTGCAACCATAGGTCATAGATTTCTGGCTTATTTGACATAAAAACACTGATGTCGGACGTGGTTTTTAGGAACAAATCTCACAGGAAAATGCCCCAGAACGCGTCTCAGAGCATCTAGATTTTCAAATTTTCCTGGGGGAGACCCCCCAGACCCCCCGTCGGGCCAACGGCCTTCGGCCCACGCCAACGCGCTTTGACTCTTTGACATGAGTAGCACTGCCGTAAGTGGCTTCGGGTACAAACCCTAATAATTTCCATTGCATTTTCCTGCATCATGTACTTATCGTTCCATTTGTCGGTGCTGAACCCCCCCGTTGCCAAAATCCTAGATCCGCCCCTGCGCTTCAATGCCATATGATATGAAGCTCTGCTCTACATGTTTTTCTCCATTTGAACCTGTATTTGGCGAGAACATGCTAGACTTTATGGAGCGACTCATTTGCGGTTAATCGTACAAGTGGAAACCCCTTCCCGTAATTCCCGCCGCTACGGGTGTC
>NMRB01004856.1:0-10695 GCA_002633025.1 Notospermus geniculatus
AGAAGTTCCCAGGTCCGAACCCCAATGGTGTGAGACTAGCTTAGTCTCTTGGCTCACCCCCAGGTGTTAACACGTTGACTGCCATGGCTAAATATTATTTTATCCGCCATTGTCATGACTACCAGGCCAATTTCAAGTTATTTCATATTGCCAACTACGAGTCGTAGCTGTACGCCCTCTAGCGTGTTCCCATACATCTGGTCAATCCCCACTGCCAGTATGAACATTGGAAGGCTCTTCGTCATTGCCAAGCTTATCAACATTACCAGTAATAGAAAATGCATTAACCCTACTACGAGTATACTCATAGCTGGCAATGGGGAGGACATCTGTGACTACGAGTATGCTCGTAGCTGGCAATGGGGAGGAGGTGGACATCTGGGACTACGAGTATACTCGTAGCTGGCAATGGGGAGGAGGTGGACATCTGTGACTACAAGTATGCTCGTAGCTGACAGTCAACATGTTAACGGGCCAAAGTATTCCTTCCCTATCCTGCGCTAAACATACCCGCATTAAGGCTGACCTCTATTGGCAATTTTAAAAACTACCGTTCATGAATCTCACCCCATGTAGAGTAACTCTCGTTCCTGGGGTATATCCACATGCATTGTAATCATACATTCTCCAACACTGGGGTGAAAGGCAAGAGTATGGTATTGGAGAGTATGGTATTGGAGAGTGATGCAATCACATCCGGTGGTGCCGGCTGTCGACTAAAACTGGCAATATCGTGGCCCTTTTAAGGAGTACCTAACTGGCAGAGATGGTTTATGTCAATGTACTTCCCAGGAAGTGGAATTTGATCTGGATTGCACAGGCCTTTTTCTGGTGAGAAAATGTGAAAGCCCTTTGAGATGGTAGGTCACCTCGATGACAAAATAATGGGGAACTTTCCTGCTGTTAGAGGCCGCCTGCTAGCGGTCCAAGAACGTCACAAAATTCATGAAATTTGACGTCAAAATGCGTGAGCCACGACGCTCACGTCATTATGGACGACGTTGTGGCATGCATTTCTGCCCTGTGACGTCAAATGTCATGACGTTCTTGGACCGCTAACTCGTAGTGGCCTCTGACGGTAGGAAAGTTCCCCATTGAATCAAACTCCCCTTTAAGTGTCACAGATGATTTCAAAAAGAGGTTCAGAGACTGGTAGCCTTTTTATCTTCACAACCATGTAGCATATACTTCACAATTGAAATATGGAAGCACAAATCAGACTTGCATCAGTAACAGGCCAGAACCAATCAATTGGAATTTATAGAGGCATGTTGTATTTCCTAAAAGATTTTTGATTCATAGTGGGTTTAAATCGGGATACTGGCTTCAGGCCATGATCTATTGGTATTGGTAACGTCACAGCTGATCTTGAAAATGATGAGTCGAATCCAGAGCCCAGAGCCGAATTTCAAATATTGGCAAATATGGCATCATTAGCCCCGTTTACACTGGTCACGGAAAAAGCGATCCGTGCTCGGACCGGTCCCAGCACGGTTCGTCATCTGGCGATCTGCCCCGTTTACACTGGCACAGTGGAACCGAGCCAGTTGGCGGGTCCCTCGAGCTCTCCAGTCAGACCGGTCCGAGATCACCTCCAACTGGTGGTCTCGGCACGGTTCGATTTGGAACCGATCCTGGCACGCTTGTCCCGTTTACACTTGCTATTTTTTTGGCGATCCGATCTCGGACCGGTCCGAGATCGGTTATTTTTGCTCAGTGTAAACGGGGCTATTGGCTCTATACAGATAGCCCTGATTGCTGAGTGGTTATCACGTCCGCTCAGCAAGCAGCAGATCCTGGGTTCGAATCCAGCTCGGCCCATATGAGATTCATTCCCAGATCTTCACGTCCGTCGCGTGGGAGGGTAAGCCGTGGTGTCTTGTACCTTGTGCCTTTGCAACGGCAAGTAAAAGACCCCATCCAAGTGAGGAACATGTAGCTTGAGATGGCCTCATCTGTACTCACCAGGGCCAATAATGCAATGGCGTCAGACCAATACACAGGAAAATCCATGTGATTGGTGCTCGATCAAAAATGAATGGGTCCGCTACCGGTATATGCGTTGAATTGGGCCGTAGTGACACCTATTGGTCAACTTACTGACAGCTCCTATTGAGTGCTTTGCACATGTATTAAAGTTGGGTAAATGTTGAAAAAACAAAGTCTGGCAGTGAAAGTGTTAACGTCTCATTTTTCCGCCTGTCACCTCTAATGTGGGCCAATTGATGATAGCCAACCTTTAACTTTCAGCCCTACAGACGGATATATCCGTTCACCAAAATCATTCTCAAATCCTATGAACGAGTATATCCGTCCACCCCTAAACCCAATTTTCTACAAGATACGATTAAGTAAGTTGTTTTTTTTAAATCATGAAGTATTGCTTTTTTTCAGAAAATCCCCTAGGATCTGGGAGTCGCGGCGAAAAAAATCGCTTAGGGCTGAAAGAGTTAATGGATGTTTTCCTCTTTCTCATTACAGATGGCGCTGTTCTCTAACATAGCCATGAAGGACGTGGGATGGTTCGCACTCGCCTTCACAACTTACGTTGTTGGAGTAAGTTTTGGTCAGAACATCACTATCGACGTCATTAAAATTCAAGTGTCGCAAATCAGAATCAACTGGACGGAAGTTCAGACGGCGGAAACTGTCATATTACAATATGAAAGAGAGGACTATCCGGCACTTACGACAATAAACCTGGAAAAAAATGTTACGGACTTCACAATGGAAGATTTAGTAGCAAATACGGAATATAATGTTTGCGTTATAGTGACGAAAAAAGATGCAAAAAATAAAATTGTCAAAGTTCGCGGGTGCCGTGAGATCAAAACGATTCCGGTGATGCGTGACGATAGCATTATTGCGCTCGTCGTCGTGTTTCTGGTTATTATAGCGCTTATTCTTGCCGGTTATTGTATTGCAAGACATCGTAAAAATGCGTTGGAGAAAAAACTCGAACGCGACGAACAAGCGCTGCAGGCGCATGAGAATAATATCGACGAGGAGGAGAATTTGGCACCTCAGAAATCGGCAATCGAGGACGATAACGTTAACGTACGGTTATAACCGTGAGAAACGTACGTAGGTAGGACTAGGAACAGGAGAGTAGTCTGGTTGTGCATGGACCCCACCTTAGCTTTTTATGCTGCACAAGAATCAAAATATTCAGGAGGGATGACGGGAAAACAATGACTTTAAGTCATATTCAGTGACGGTAATGTTATCTGACTAGTTTCAAACTCAAATAGCAAGTATCAACATGTTTCTTATGTCTACAGAGACCTTGGTCATCAGAATATAGGCCTTTTTACACGGTGCCGGTGCATTCCGGATCAAAACCGTGCTGAGGGATTGCCCAAAATGCATAAATCTGTGACAAGTAGGTGAAAAGACGTTGTGAATAAGGTGGTGATGCAGTTTTCATGTACAGTGTTAACACGGTCATTTACGGTCAATATCCGGTCTAGGAGATACTGTCGGGTGGCCACAAGGTGTTGGAAAGTTTTGTGAGGTGGCCACAAGGTGTTTTGGGGGCCACAACAGGCTAGCCATTTTTTCAGCGGTTCTGAAGGGTTGTGGAAGGTGACAACACGGTAGTAACGAAGTAGCAACTCAGTGATTCCCGGTTTTGAGAACCGCCATGAAAATTTCAAACATTTTGAAAATATCACTGTTTCAAAAACGAGGTGGTGGCCAATGGCGAACACCCTCACGGTGTCTAGCAATATCATTGATGTTCAGCACAGTTTTGAACCGTGTTGAACCACCTTCAAAACCGTCCCCGTGTGAAGCCTGCTGAAGCCATGTCACAGACATGTAAAACTTGCTGAGATGAGACAGCACACAGAGGTTCATCTCACAGAGGTTTCCATATGTTTCCATATGTATTTGTCTCAGCTCTGACGTCTCATTGTCTACCTCTGAGGGCATACGATACCTGTTGATTCGCTTGCATTACAGAATACACCAGTGGTCTTATAATACCAGCTGTGACTGAATGAGGCACTTAACAACTCAAGGACAAAATGGAGTTGAGAATTCAATTACGATATTATGGGAAAAATGTCATTCTCATTTGTCGGGTATTATTAAAATAAATTATGAATGAAATGCCCGCAATTCACTTTCAGGTAATGTGTCAACATTTGTGTAGAAAATGATGGAAGTGCATGTGACCTTGGAAAGAGTAGGCCTACACTGAGAAATTTTCATGGATTGATTCAATGATGAGAAAGGCCTCTGCCTCTGATAAGTTATTGTTTGCTACACAATTTTAATGTGTCGTAATAAAGCTTCCGCAGATTTTTGCACAATACAGTACGTTGCACAATTGACCTCGCTTCCACGCCGCGCACCATTCGCATACCACATGCAGCGTCATGTGCGTACCGTCCTCGTATCTTCCGAGGACGTTGCGCGCCATCATGGAAGGCATGCAGTGAAGACGTAACCACGTCGCTGGTGATTCAAACCTAAAAATCTTTTTTTCGTACGCGATTTTAATCATGCGTAACTAATCATGTTGACTATTTTTGCAGTTGTTTCGGCAAATAGAAGGGGTGACAGCTTATTTTGTAATCACCCGTCACCCCTTCCATTTACCAGATGAACTGCGAATACGACAAGCACCATTAGTTATGCATCAACGACTTTGCGTACGAATAAAAGAATTTTGTGTTTGAATCACCAGCGTGGTAACGTCATCCGCCCGTGGTGCGTGCACGTCACGCAGAAGAGACGCGTGATGCACCCGTACCATACACAGTGAACTGAAGTGTACCTTCGCGTCACGTTCGTGGATAAAGGAAGGTCAACTGTGCAACGTACTGTATCTCATTTTTGTTTCAAATATGTCCATGAACATTTCACTGTTTACAGCCAGCTGGGTGTGAATTCCTAAGATGCGTTTTTTACCTCTTTCTCCATTCTCACATAATGTATATATAAAGGAATGTTTGTAATAAAAGAGTAAAATGTTTTTAAAAATACATATGGTTAAAAGAGTACTTAAACCTTTAATGTGATTGCATGCAATGCACTTATCAAGTGGTGATGGTATTTTATCATACTCATGAAGGTGTAAGGCCGAGTTTACATTGATGTATACGGTATAGAGGCCTTGCAAATGACGTCACAAGCCGCCATGCTGGGGGGGCACATGCTGCAGAGGCGCAGCGAAATGAGCCATGCATGCCCCAATGACGTTACGTCAAACAATGGCATGGCGCACTTCACGCAGGTCACGTGACAGTCGGCTCACACCTCTGGGCCTTGTACCCTCCAACATGGCCGCCAGGACGATGCCACTGCAAGGCCTCTATATGGACACGCTGACGTACAAAGGTTTCAAGGTCATGAACCCTTTTTTAAGCCATTGTTCGCCAGCGTGTCCGTATACCATATACCTCCATTATACCCGGCCTTAAATACCTCCATGATATACTCTACATGACGAATATGAAGGATGATCACATGGAGTTCTTCATCAAAGTCTTGTGTATACCCTGAGCCTAAACCCGTTAAATTTGTGTTATGTTATAACCCGAATAAATGCTATTGTTAAAGCCACACTGTACTGAATTCAGAAAATCCTTACGTCCTTCCTCTGACGTCAGTGTGGGACTAGTGTAAAATGTACTCTGCTCTATCTCAATACATTAGAGCTCTGCCTGCAGTTTTTTCAATGTGTACTGAAACCTGGAGCTTGATTCTTTGAAGTACGCATCAGGCAAGCAATTTGGAGACCTTTACAAGGCTATGAGACCTACCTGCATTCTCCTAAAGCCTACATGTATTTCATACTTCGATGCACGACCATCGGCGTCCGCCGCGTTATCAAAATCTGGACGCCGACTTCACGGAGTTGATTTGTACTTCAGCGACGGCGACGCATTATGAAATGACTCAAGTAATTACAGTCTCGCGATCAGACGCCGACCAAATCAAACAACGGGGTTGGCGTCAAACATGAGATCGCGCGATCGGTCACCAACAATGATCATGCGGCGGAGTATGAATACATGTAGGCTTAACACTTTGAATATTAGCAGACCATGGAATGTAGTAGGCCTACTTGTAAAATTCAATGCAGAGGGGCTTAATCAATGGAAACTTCACGATTTTCTGAAAAGTGACTACTGCATACTCATATTTTAGGCCTTTTCACAATATGAGTAGGCTAGGCCGGTTCATGAACTCACAATGGTTGCCTGATGTGACTGTTCACATTCTGCTGGTAAAAAATTCCAACTGCAGAATTCACCGTACGCATTATGTGACTTTTCATGACATGACTGTCTATCAAGAGCGTCAAAACTAAGCTTTATGACTTGCCGTTCTGCTTAAAGTGAAACAAAGAAAGTGGAAATCAAAGACAAAGAAACCTTTGCGTCAAAGAATTTCTATAATCTCAAATAAAAACGGCTTTTGATGTTCGTAAAACAGACATAATGTGTACACCATCTTTTATGAAGTCATGGAAGATTTCTCGTGAGAGGAAAATTTAAAATTTCTCCTGAACTTTGTTAAGTTTCTCAGAACGCGACATTAGGGAGGTTGAGATCAGCGACTTATCATGGAACCTTATACATATATGGATCGAAATGTACACAAAATCTGTCCTTGTTGTACAGAATTCTATCCGTATAGGTATAAGGATCCATGATAAGTTAAACTGAATCTAAATTTTCTGTTAATTCTCAAAAGATGAGAACATGTATTGTAATAAGATTTAATTTAATAAGATTTAATCTAATAGGATTTAATCTAACAAGATTTAATCTTATTACGTGTTCTCTTCTTTTGAGAACAGAAAATCTATTTGTAAGATATCTCTATCAAGAAAATCTTCAATTGTAAATTTCTGTAAAATATTAATGTTTTTGAAATTATGCTTTCAATTTGCAAGTGTTTTTGGTTTTTACAGTTGCCTAAATCATGAACCTCATGTAGCATGATGCAATGTGACTCATTGGTTATGAGATTTTGAACGCTTTGTGTACAGTTCCCCAAATCCATGACTGGGGACATGCGCTCCCCAACAAACATTTTGATCCTCGGGGCTGGGTTGTACAAAACTCATGTAGCGCTAACTTCGTGTTAGCGCTAACTTTATGTTAAATGACGTAAAAAGGCAATGAATTTTTATGTCATTTAACATAAAGTTAGCACTAACACCAAGTTAGCGCTATCGTGAGTTTTGTGCAACTGGGCCCGGGACTACATGTACATGTATACTGTCCCAGAATGGTTGCACTGTTCTGTGAGTACATGTATACTAAGAGTAGTGTCGCACTGGCGAATTTTGGTCTGCAACAAGGGACGAATGAAAAAAATTGTAGCTCCTCATAACACTTAGACTGCCGTCTTTGTTCGCAGTGATTTTCTGGCTCTGGCTATTTTCAAAAAGTTCAAAATTTTAGTCGAAGTTATCTCGTATATAGTCACACCATGTCATACATACTAACATAGTCGTACAGAATCGTAGGTCTTGGTTATGGAAGAGTAGCCTCGACTATCTATGACAGTCTGCGACTAGCTACGAGTAATGTGCGAAGAAACTACGCACATCTACGAGCATCTACGACCACCCACGACTAACTTCGTCCAGGCCGACGAGTGTTTACATAGCGTTTGCCTTCAGTGTAATTTTCAATTTACGTGTTTTATAAGCAGAGAAGTTTCACTGTATTCTGAATTTTATGAAAAAGTAAGGCCTACGTGTAAAGCAGGCCATACACGATCAATATTATTGCAAAATATGAGGACCAAAATGGGCAATTATTGCCAATCTTTCTTCCACCCATCATGCCAGAGGCACATGCCCCTATTTTGGGTGCCATATTGTGCAATAATATTGATCGTGTATGGCCCGCTTTACTTCACCATAAGTACGGTATTGTTTTGGAATGCTGAGTACATTAGTTAGACTGTGGGGACGCTGTGTTTGATTCCAAACTGTGTTTTGATTTCAGAACAATATGTATTGGAATGATAAAATCTTTTTCATTTCATGTCATTTTTATATATTTATATTACCGTTCTTTACATTATCCGTGGATCTGGGTGTTTCTCCTTGCGTGCTGAACAAGTATACTGTACCATGTTTTCAAAATAAAAGTTCAAAAATCATTTTCGCTTTTCTTTTATTATTCATTTACATGTACATCATTTTTTGTCTACCTTTTCATTTGCTGTCAGGGTTGTGCTCAGCATAGGCATGGGTGATTTTGTTACCCTACTAATACTGGTCAGTCCACACATGAAGGACGCGTTCGGAAAGTTCCCCAAGGAAGCTCGAGGGAGGCGCGAGAGTGTTTGGAAAGATATTTGGCAAGTTGCCAAGGGTTCCTCGAGCTGCTGTGACTTGGGGAACTCCCGGAATGCATTTCGTTTCCTTTCTTTCAAAATGCATGGCCGAACACGCTACATGGAATATTTCACGACTGCAACGCCACAGTAGTACCTTTCCCCAGGAGCGCAAATATCGTTCAGACCCGTCCGAGCACGGATCGGTTCGATGACACTGCTGTGTAAATGGTAACCATCTCGGCACGGTTGCTAAATTGTGTTCTGCACATGCGCGAATTATGAATGACGTCATTAGCGGGAATTTCTGAGTGATTTTGCATGGAGGCATCCTTTTTTTGTTGTCGTCGTTTGATTTTCGTACCTCCGATCGACTGAACTGCCTGGAGAGCTCGTGCCACCCGCCAACTGGCTCGGTTCCATTGTGCTAGTGTAAACGGGGCAGATTGTCAGATGACAAAGTGGGCCGGGGCCGGTCCGAGCACGGATCGCTTTTTCCGTGAGCAAACGGGGCTTTGGATAGGGAGTCTCTCTAGGCGTCGCGTGCAATGTTATTTCACCTTTGATCATTCAGGGTTCTGCCCAGGACTGAATGAGTTCCAGACGAACGGGGGTCTGGGCCTCCCCAGAAAAATTTTAAAACTAGACTTGCTGAAATGCGATTTCCTGGCACCTGAGAAGAGAGTCGAAATAATGAGCTTCTTTATCAATAAAAGCATCCTCGTTTGGCGTCAAATGACCCCGATCCACTCTACTGCAAAAGTATCCCGCCGTTGTTGTCGTTGGTCAGAACTGTGTCAGGAAGCCCCGCCGAGGGAAGCACATTTTGTGAATGGCGAGAACAGAAAGGAAATTCGGAAGTGATTATAGTGTGCGTAGCGGGCATCTCTCTTGGTACACTTCGTTAGTTCGCCAGATCACTCGCTCAATCTGCATAAATTATGATGATGATAACCACACCATTCAGATTGATCATAGGCACAAATACGAGATTACTTTCTCTTATGATGATTTTATTGAAGTTCTACACATTTTTATTCAACATTTTTTTAAAAATCGTGCTGGTCGGAAAATACTCCTTTTAGGCTGAGTGCCGGTCGGCATTTCTGCGTCCTGGACGGGGCTGTCCGGCGCCGACCAGCAGCGGCAGAACCCTGACCATTTGAATCACAATCTGCCAAGGCCCCTTTAACTCCACACTGCTGGTTGAGAATACAGCATACAGCTGTAATACAGGTGCCGTGTGTGTACATTTTCATAACACAGATGGAATATTGCATTTTGAATAAAGTTAATCGTCTAAACGACAGATTGATTACGCCACAGCTGGTCACAGAATATTGAATGACCGTTTATCATCGGAGACCGGATCGATGCGGGTAGGTCACTTGACTTGGTTGCTTAGCAATATCAATCAGATTAATTCAAACAGAGCAGGATAAAAAACAAGCCTTAACCCCTAAATGGCCAGAGGCGACGATTGTCGACATAGCCAAAGCATGGATTTCAGTTGTAATTCCTAACACAGTGAGGCACCCCAGCTCTAACTGACAAACTCATGGTACTTCGGCAACCTGTCTGCCAGGAAATGACATCACCAAAATTTTGCAGGGTATAAAGTTCATGACCATTTGGTCTAAAATGCGACCTGGATTTTGCTCTGTGTGACCCAAAAAATTGGTGTTCTAATGCATTTTTATGGTTTCCGATCTCAAGATCGGAAACCATATAGGCCCGAACTTATAAAGGATGTCTATCTCTTAGACAAGTCTAACTCGCAAAGACAAGTCTAAATCAGTCGTCTAGCTTAAACTGCGATTACAGAAGGTTGTCCAGCTTAGACGTGTCTAAAATTGCCGTCCAACGGCAACGGTGTCCAAATAACAAAGGAATCGCAAAACATGCCAGGGGGCTTGTTTTGCAGTTGTCTAAGCTTGTGATTCATTCATAATTTCAAGTTTTATGGTCTTAAAAGGTGTCCTAGTGGCCCTAGATTATCTGTATGAAAAGAAAACGTGGCTATGAAAAATATTCAAGGAAATATGCAGGAAAATTAAGTGGGCATTTACTTTCGACTAAGAGTGTACTATCCATCCAGTCACAACAGCAAATAGGCCTATATGACGAATGCCGCGCAAATGACGTCATCTAAGGTATGCCCATTTACAATTCATTATATAATCTTCTCAACAAAGGCAGTGTGGTCGGCGATACATGTTTAATCACCTGTTGGACTTGACTAGCTAGACCAACGTCCTTACGTTGTTCGAAATTCCGATAAACACCAGTGTTTTGGTAGACTTGTCTAACAGTTGTCTTACAAATGTTTAGGCTTAAACAAGTCCAAGTTAGACAGGCGAAAAACACCTTTTATAAGTTCGGGCC
>NMRB01004857.1:12827-29411 GCA_002633025.1 Notospermus geniculatus
AGCCAAATAAATTGTTGAAGAATGCAGGCAAAGGTTTGGGAGAAATGGACTTGGAAATACAACGATCTCTGTCAGATTGAAATGCTGAAGTCGCGGTTCTATCCAAAGTTTCGTGCCATCCTTCATGTAAAACACGGACTCGATTCAAGTGATACGTCGCCTCACCTCTTGAAATAATCATTCCATTGTCTTTTGCTTACTACTGTTACTAATGACAGCCTGATGAAGTTGTGCTGGTTGCCTTTTTTTGTCGGCATGTTTCATGTATTTCGTTGATTTGACGTTTCCCACGCGATTCGATCGATATTGATCGCAACGCCACATACACTAATGACAATCCAATTACGGCAGGAAATGTAACTAAACCAACCTCGGCTGCTTTATTTGTCACCTATTCTAAACACTGCCACGAGTGCACTTGAGGTAGTCTGCAGGTGAGGTTCAGGCTGTTTGTTTGTTGGTGCTGTCTCGACGTTGATGCGACTTGGGTTTTGCGCGGGAATTGGATTGAGAGTATTAAACACAGATCAACGATCTTTGTAAGGCATGAGTTAGTTGAAAAGGCATGGCTATATTGCAGAAAAGGCACATTCTTGCCCTTAAGTAAAGGCAGGGATGATCAGAATTTAGGGCAGGGCGTTTTTTCCTGTTGAAAAGGGCAGTAGGGCGCACCATAAGCAAGGCAGGGCACCGCGCCCTGCTATTCCGCTTTAGCTGAAACACTAGAATCACTGCAGAATCAAGTAGTACCATCATATAGTCAATATTTGTATCCAGGTCTGAAAGGTTAGATTGTTTCAAAAAAATTAACTTACGGTGGTTTTGAAGACTCTTTTATCCTGAAGTGATAAAGTTAAATATTTGCCTCATTTTTTTTGTTTGCTTCGGGCTGGTTCGATGGATCCGTATCCAGCTCGACCACTTTGCCCTTCCTCTGATCTCTGAAGACAGTCTCCTCCCCGCCCGGCCCCCTTCCTAGCCTGGCTCCTGTCATGTATTTGGCCTTTAGACTCGGATGTCAACAGAATGACACAGAAGCCGTATTCAGCCATTCATACAATCCCTTTATTTCTCTGCGCATGCGCGCATCTCAATGAACGCCTTATACAGGTTGTATCAGAATACACCACAGTCCTCCGCCCTAAAGTGTTACTTCCCTAGAACATCATACATGAGTACATCCTTTTAGCAATCTACTCAACATCAATTCTAGATAGGCTTTCGTTTTGAGAAACACTCAACATGAACATGAACTGTCTTAACAACTCAACTGAAGTAATGCGCTGAAGTTAGTCTTCACAACTAAATCAAGAAATCACAACACCTTACACACTAGGCCTTAACAACTAAATCTGACCATGGTACATCACGTGTTTGACATGACAGACACATTTCTGAAATACTCGGAATTTCTCAATAGAAACACAAATTAAGTTGCTTAGAGCGGACAAACCCTTGTCTCGTTACAAAGTACAAATTCAACAGTCAAAGAAAAGACATAACAATTTCACAACAATAGAGTCTTAACCAACACTTAAAATGTGTTCCCTTCAACATAAAAACTTCCAAAACACGCGATAGCTGATGTTTGACCTCGGCAACTCACACTACTTGAAACAGACATAGTCCTTCATTTTTACTGATGGTTTACAGTCCCTCTTAGGATAGCGTCGTTCAGATTCTACAACTGAGTCCTGACGCGTAGAATCAACATTCACACTAGGTCCTGGTGGAGTGCTAACATTACCAGTCCTTGGGTCCTTCCTTTGAGTGATGGGTACAGCAAGATGAGCTGGCGTCTGGAGTGGGTTTTGCGGAGCCCCAGTCTCGTCTGCAGGTCTACTGAAGTTATCAACTCCGGCATTCTGAGTTGGTTTTGCGGCCTTGGGCAAGTCCCTGTACTGATCATAATTTGGCACAGAGTTCGGTACAGACAGAGAGAGTCCATTCTCGCTAGTTCTGCGCATGTGATCTGCATGGACAAATCTAGCCTTTCCGTTTACATTCACCAAATAGCGGAGAGGTCCAAGACGTTTGAGAACAGTCCCTGGTACAAACTTCACTTCCTTGTTATCACGACAGTTCTTAACGCGCACAGTTTCATTCTTCTCAAAGTCGCGAAGTTGTACACCAGTTTCATGATTTGCCTTCTGAATATCCTGTTTCCGCTCGACAGTCTTGTGCAGATCGGGTCTGAGTAGATCCCAGCGCGTTCTGAGCCTCGTCTTGTTCAAAAGCTCAGCGGGAGTGCAGCCAGTTACACTATGGGTGTTGAACGGTAAGTCAACAAGAAATTTGCCAGCCTATGACTATCAGACATGTGACATTTGTCAGTATCCAGGATATGTTTCTTGAGTGCATTTTTGAAGGTCTTTACCGAGTTTTCCGCCTGTCCGTTCGATGCAGGGTGATAGGGTGGTGTCAGGATATGCTTGATGCCGTTACTTGCGCAGAAATTCTCAAACTCCTCAGATGTGTAGGGTGGACCGTTATCACTAACAAGCGTTTCTGGTATGCCTTGAATGCAAAATATAGCTCTGAGCGCGTCAATCGTTTTCTCTGCACTGGTCTGATACATCTTCAGAACTTCAGGCCACTTGGAGTAGCTGTCAATAAGGAATCAGATAGTGCCTTGAGCGATGCTCACCAAAATCTATATGCAGCCTGGACCATGGTTTGTCTGTGTATCGCCATGGATGCAATGGCGAAAGTGGTGGGTCCTTCTGGATTGTCTGGCAAACTTCACAGCTCTTTATCATCCCTTCGATGTGCTGGTCCAACTTCGGAAACCAGAAATAGCATCTGGCAAGCGATTTGGTTCGGACAATGCCTAAGTGTTCATGATGTAGTTCACGGATCAGAGTTTCACGGAATTTCGGAGGTATCACCACTCTCATACCCCACAACAAACATCCCTGATCACAAGATATCTCATTTCTAATGCGGAAGCACTGTCTAAGTCATCATCTTGTTTCTCAGGTTTCACATTAGGCCATCCATTCATAGCAAAATGATACACTTTAGCGAGTACAGGGTCCTTCTTGGTTTCCTTGGCAATGTCCTCGGCAGTGACTGGCAAGTCATTGACATGAGTGAAATAGTTGATCTGCTCTTCAGCTCCGAAGTTATCATTAGAGACCTTTCGCAATCACGTTCCGAGATCGGGAACGGGAACCCATTCTCGTTCCCGATCTCGTTCCCGAAAACGGAGAAATACGCGTTTCGCATTACCGACGTCGAAAAACAGTAGTTTGTAGCGCCATCCGGTAGGTGGCGACTTTGCGCTTTTCTATGCAGACGACGAAGGATGATGGCGGCCATGGCGAGGGCGGGAAATTTTAAACGACTGGAATTCATGCAATTTGCGATAGAAGATGATGAATTGATGGAATTCTGTATTGAACATGATATAATGGCANAGGATTCCGGCAATCGGCAGCATTTTTGGTGGTTCTCTTCGATATTTCTGCAGGGGAGCCCTTAATTACACTGTGAACGGGTCTGGTAACAGTTGAGGAACGGAAAAATCACTGGTTTCCCCGCTGGTTTCCCAAAGTTTGAGGAAGGATGGGGTGAATTCGCGATCGGCCGGCCACGTGCATCGCCATTTTAGTCCATTCGGAGACCCAACCTGGGCGAATTTTTCTGTAAATCTCACCCGATTTTCGTGATGGTAACGATTTTCAGGAGCACCAGGTGATTATCTCGAGGACCCACACACTTATAAACACAAAGCTGGGCGAAAAGCCCACAGAAAACGGCAAAATGTGCGACCCACCGGCAAATCCTTCGTTGAAAGCCATTAAAACATCGACTTCCGGCTTGGACCAAGGAAAACGGCAAAATGCGCATGCGCGAATTATCCATGGCAATGACCTAATTACGAAGTTTGATCTCATCTATATTGACCCGACTAGGGGGTGATTTCAGTGGCGGGAGGGGATGCTAACCAAGTACTTTTTACATGGCTTAATGCGGCAGTTAACGGTGAATTAAAGGCCTTATATACTCCAGAGAAATTTTAATGAGGTCAAATTTTATTGGACGTTGGTGCATGGTGATGTCCCATCATGCCTCAGCACGAATTAAGATAAAGGGGGCGCTGCGATCGCTTTCGTGAAAATCGGTTTTTAGCTCACTCGTGAGCTTTTATCGTCCTGCGGCGTCCGTCGTCCGTCGTCGTCGTCGTCGTCGTCGTCCGTCGTCGTCGTCGTCGTTGTCCGTTAGCAGGGCACGTTTCGTAACCGCTGGAGCTGTTAGAGACCTTTCGCAATCACGTTCCGAGATCGGGAACGGGAACCCATTCTCGTTCCCGATCTCGTTCCCGAAAACGGCGAAATACGCGTTTCGCATTACCGACGTCGAAAAACAGTAGTTTGTAGCGCCATCCGGTAGGTGGCGACTTTGCGGTTTCTATGCAGACGACGAAGGATGATGGCGGCCATGGCGAGGGCGGGAACTTTTAAACGACTGGAATTCATGCAATTTGCGATAGAAGATGATGAATTGATGGAATTCTGTATTGAACATGATATAATGGCAACAGGAGCAAGTACCTTCGACCCGAACTGGCCACGGTTTGATTTAGATCGGCTGTCAGACATGCAATGCTTGGAAAAATTTAGGTTTGAAAAAGCTGAAATTCGAGAACTTGTTCAGATCCTTGGGATCCCCCCTGTAATCAGTTGCAAGAATCGCTGCGAGGTCAACGGGGAGGACGCTCTTTGCATGTGCCTGAGGCGGTTTTGCTATCCAAATAGGTTAGCTGATCTTCAGGAACTCTTCGGGAGGCCCGCCTCCGTCTTGTCGCAGGCGATCAACCAAACTGTTGATTTCTTGTACAATGAGCACGGCCATCTTCTGACGGATCTTGACCAACCTTGGCTTGATGCGGACCACCTTCGCACATACGCCGATGCGATAAATGAATCCGGAGCACCCCTGGATGACTGTTTTGGTTTTATAGACGGGACAGTTCGGCCAATCTGTCGGCCAATTCACTTCCAGCGTGCGGTGTACAATGGACACAAACGTGTCCATTCCATCAAGTTCCAGTCGCTGGCTATACCGAACGGTATCATTGCAAATCTTTGGGGCCCTGTCGAGGGACGTCGACACGACGCAGCACTTTTGAGAGAGAGTGGCCTCCATGATCAGCTGTCCAGGTTGCCTCGGACTGAAGAAGGGGAGAGCATTTCTGTGTGTACGGAGATCCTGCCTATCCTGTTAGACCGTGGCTGATTTCACCAGTTAGGGAGGGTGCCCTTGGACTAGATGACGTGGCACAGGAGTTCAATGGCAGAATGTCCAAACCAAGGACTGCGGTTGAGTGGGCGTTTGGCAAAATTCTAAACAACTGGGCATATCTTGACTTTAAGAAGAATTTAAAAGTCTTCTTGCAGCCAGTTGCCAAGTACTATCTAGTTGCAGCACTGTTAACCAATCTCCACACCTGTCTGCATGACTCACAGACAGGAATGTACTTCGAACTGGACCCTCCGTCAATTGAGGAGTATGTTCTGGGAGTGTGAGCGAACATCAGTACTCGGAGGGGTGGCGGATTTGTGTTACAAGTGTTCCGTAATGCCTTTCTGTATTATGTCATGTCCTTGGCCTTGTTGACACTGGTGGAATGAGAATAGGTAACAACAGTCACCACATGCACTGGGCAAATTCAAGTTGCCCAGTTCAGATTGGAAAGAGAGAGAGGAATAGATAGGACTTTCAAGTTAACGAGTTAATCTTATGTCAGCGGCAATGAAAACAACTTGTAAATATGCAAATCTTTGTTTCTGGATTGAGGGCACGAGAGATGAAATCGTTTCATCTTTGTAACCCCCCCCCCCGAGTGGATAGATAACAACAGTCTGTCACCACATGCACTGGGCAAATTCAAGTTGCCCAGATTTCAGATTGGGAGACAGAGGAATAGATAGGACTTCCAAGTTAACGAGTTAATTTTATTTCAGCAACAATGAAAACAATTTGTAAATATGCAAATCTTTGTTTCTGGAAATATACACCCTAGTGGGGCCTAGTATGGGTAACTCATGAAATAACCAACCAACCAACTCTTAGAACTCAGTGTGAGAGTCAATTAGGGATCATCTCAAAATTGCTTGAGGGCACAAGAGATGAGATATTTTCATCTTTGTCACAAGTGATGAAAGAAATGCTGTGATGCCAGAAAATTTAGTTAGGAAGATGAAAATTTGGTTTTTTTTGAATGGCCACCCACGCCCCACCCCCATGAAAAAAACTTCATCTCTCGTAGCATCAAGCAATTTTGAGATGATCCTTTAAGTTTTGAGGATCTTCATCAAAATCTAGTCCGCAGTTATTTACGGTTATTTGTTTTAAGTGACTCTGTGAATCCCTTTATACATTCAAATAAAGCAATCTTTTCTTTAGCCTCTATTTCCAGCCGAGCTCTTCTCTCCTCTCTCTCCAATTCAAATTGTTCCCTCTTCAGAGCAAGCTCCTCTCGCCTCACTTCAAGCTCCGCATTCTTCAACTGAGCATATTCCTGAACAGCATTGGACTTCTTCTTTTTTTGGGGGGGGGGGGGACTTCCGTATTCCCATCTGTAAACATAATGGTAAATGCAATGATCACAATGTACCGGACTCGAAACCACGGACCCTCACATAAGGCATCAATTGCGCCAGCTGATGGAAACAAATCTCCAGTGCCACTCAGTGTGTGGGGATTGACCATCTGGGATTTTAGACTTACCGATGGCCCCTCTGTGTGTAGTTACTCACCTTTCTTTTCTGGATTAAGGGTTTCCATTGCTCTTTTCCTAATCACCATACCCTGCTTGACTAAATCATCTTGATCCTTGCCACCCTTGTCAACCCTGTTTTGTTTTGCCTTTGTTGCTTCCTCTTTTATTGCAGAAATTTCTGTAAGTAACTGCTCTCTCTCATTGTACTCATCTGCTGTTCCAGACCTACAACAGAAACCAATGATAGTAGGATGTCCACTCCTCGGCTTTGAACATGTGCTTCACATTTCAAACCCTGCTTACCTCCTTAGTGATTCCATCTCTTCCTTTTTAAAAGCCTTGAGAAGTTTGTCAACTCTCTCCTGGACTGACCTACTGTTGACGGGCATTACACCAGGCCGTTTCTCTTTGAGAGCTTTATTGAAATTATTAGATACCACACTCCAGGAATCTTTATTTTCAAATGGGTTTAATGCCAGGACTTCCCTCAGCAGGCTGATATCCTCGCCTGGAGTGTATCGTATGGTTTTCAGCCTGAAACAGAAATAGAATTAAGTTCAGGTTTAAAAATTAAGTAGAGTACTTCACTAGAGAGCCTTACTCTTCAGCAGGGACTGATAGCTGCATATTTCTTCACCACTCACCCTTTAGTATTTGCCTGCGAACTTCCAGGAACTTCCACTTCTTTAGCATCAGCAGGTGTGTCGCTCACAAATTTTAGCTCCTGAAAGCAGTGAAGTCAACGAGTTGAAAACACACCATTTCGAATTTGATAAATGTATGATGGGCCTGAGCAAGCTTGGAAAAAGTTGTGGGACTGTGGGTGGGGTAGGCCCACAAATTAGGGGCTTGGGTTGGGATTTTGACATAGATAGGGACTAGGCCTACTTAGGCCTAGGCCTACTGGAGGCTTTCACAACAAGGCCCAGCTTCCTCACTTCTTCAGTATGCTCAGGGCCCACCCCAGCACAGGCCACGAGGTGAGGCAGTTTTTGAGTGAGTAGGCCTAGTGAGAGTCAGTCCCCAATCAGTGTCAACTTGTTTAGCCCCCCACCCCCAGGTAGGCATAGCATGCCTAGGGCTATATAGGCCTAATTTTTAGCTTGTGAAAATGTAGGCCTAGCCTAGGCCTACGCCTAGGCTACACCAATTTTGCCATGGCATGCCTACCAATAATAGCAGGCCTACCATGACCAAGCAACAATTCAAGAAGCCGCGCCTGTCTCATCATTCATGCCTGCCAGCTAAGGGCAGGCCTAGGGCAGGGGCAGGGCCGGCGCGGCCACTTTTCCATTGAGGGGGTACACCATCAATAGGGGCACCTACATACAGAGCGAGAGCAGGGCCGTAGCTAGCTTTTTTTCGCTAGGGAGGCATTTTAAGCAGTTAAGCTCAACGGACGTGGGCTTCGCTTTCCAGCATGGCGCCGAAGAGGCCGGTTTTGTGGGGGGGGGTCTGGGGGGCCTCCCCCAGGAAAATTTTGAAAATTAGAAGCTCTGAGATGTGATTTTAGGTCAATTTCCTGCACCCTGAGACACAAACAATAATGATCTTTTTTTCCCATTTGATTTTGCTGAAAAAATGTTTTTGAACGATTGGCCTGGGCGGGGGGCGTGTGCCCCCCCCCNTTGAACGATTGGCCTGGGCGGGGGGCGTGCCCCCCCCCCCCCCCATCCCTATGCTAGGTACGGGTCTGGAGAGATTAAGTTAAGTATATTTTCAAAGCACGACGAACCAAAATGCCCTGCTCCCCGAGAAAATTTTGATTCTGAAGTACCGGAAACGCGATTTCCTGGCATCTGGGCGGGGGTCGATGGACATAACACTTGGAGGGGCGTGCAAAGTGCCCTTTTGCGATTTGCGTGCCCTTTTCAAAAGGGCACCCCAACCAAAAAGGGCACATCACCCACAATTATTGAGGGGGTAAATACCCCCCCTACCCCCCCGGCCGCGCCGGCCCTGGGGGCGTGGTCAAATAGCGTAGGCCTAGGCCTAGGCTAGGCCGACAGCCAGGGCAAAAGCATGAACATGATGAAAAGGGTACTGCAACGGCACTGGGCCTAGCCTACTGCTGCATGCACTGACTGTTGTACTGTACGCCGTACATAGGCTAGGCCTACAATATTGGCGCACGCGGGAGCCTCCCCAAGCAGCGTGTTACCGCGTAAACAGGGCAAAAATACACGGTATGCTCGTTCACCGTTCAAAGTTAAGTTAATATTGTTTACAAAAGGTGAATTTACCGCCAGAGTGTCCCACAAATTAGCCATTTTCAGATGCTTTTTCGATTTTTCACTTCTCAGAAAACAGAGTTGTTGCCGCCGAGAAAAGTGGGCTTGATTCTCGGAATCTTGGAACGGGAACGGGGAATGGCACTCATCAATCGATGACGTCATACACAAATTCTGGTGGTTCTCGGTAGATTTCTCGGCGGAACGGGACTGCGAAAGGTCTCTATTATTAGTTGGCAGTCTCGAACAGAAGTCAGCATTACCATGATCTGAAGTGCGACGATACACAATGTCATAGTCATATGCCATGAGTATGAGACTCCACCGTTGCAGTCTCAGCGCAGCAAGAGATGGTATGCCCTTTTTTCGGGCCGAAGATAGCAGTGAGTGATTCAGAGTCAGTAATAAGTTCGAATTTCCTCCCATAGAGGTACTTATGAAATCGTTTCACACCGAAAATTATGCCTGCGGCCTCACGTTCAATTTGTGCATAATTTCGTTCCGTTGGTGTAAGTGTCCGTGACGCGAATGCAACAGGTCTTTCAGTTCCATCCGATGACTTTTGAGAGAGAACGGCACCAACGCCATAGGGTGAAGAATCCGTTGCCAAGCTCAGCGGAAGCTTGGGATCGTAGTGCGCTAGAACCTTGTCACTCCAGCTACGTCTACACGGAGCATTTTAGCTCCAGTTAACCGTCTACACGGGGCCTTGTCTCGAGCTAAGTTGTCTCGAGACAACTTTGTCTCGGGTTAACTTGACCCCAGAAGGGTAGGGGGGTTAAAATAACCCGAGATAAAGTTGTCTCGAGACAGTTGTCGTGTAGACGCGCTCGCCTGTCTGTCTCGGGACAAAGGCCTATATTGGTTCCGTATTTATCAATGTGTGCATTGATAAATACGGCATGAATGACGTAATGGAATGGACATCACATGGCGCGTAGTGTTGAAAACACCGTCACGTCATGCATCCGTGTAGACGCTCCGTTACTTGTCTCGGGTTATTTTGTCTCGAGACAAAGTTGACCCGAGACAAATTAGTCTCTCGTGTAGACGTAGCTAAAATCTCCCGTTTCACGTCCATGAGAACTGCATCACACTCAGGGGACCAGTGCCACTTCGTCTCCGTGCGAAGTAGGCGATGCAGCGGTTCTAACCTTGACGGCCCCTAAGTTGCGCAGAGATTTTCCGTAGTAATTTATCAGTCCTAAAAGACTTCTTAGCTCGCCCTTGTTCTCAGGTCTCTGGCCTTCACTATAGCCTCGATTTTGTCCTCTGTTGGATGGATTCCGTCAGCGTCGATGCGATGACCAAGGTACTCAACCCAAGTCATGTTGAACCTACACTTGATTCTCTTGAGCTTGATTCCATGCTTAGCTAATCTCTCTAACAAGAGTTCCAAAGACTTCAGATACTCATCATCGTCATCTTCACCTATGCTGATATCATCCTGGAAGTTGTTCACATTTGGAAGACCTGCAAGTACCTGATCAATCACTTTCTGGAAAATGTGAGGTGCAGTCTTGACACCGTACGGAAGCTTACGATACCGATACAAGCCTTTACAAGTGTTCACAGTGAGGTATTGTCGTGATTCTTCCTCAACTTCTACCTGGGAATAGGCCTGACTCAAATCAAGAACTGTAAATCTCTTTTTGCCAGCGAGTTTTGCAAAGATATCGTCGGCAGTTGGAAGTGGGTATGGTTCATCTTCGATACGCGGGTTCACAGAGACCTTGTAGTTTCCACAGATTCTGACGTTTTTATCTGCCTTAGGTACAACTACTATTGGAGATGCCCAGTCCGATCTATCGACTTTTTCAATAACTTCAGTCTTTTCTAACCTATCGAGTTCCTTTTCGACAGTTTCACCTTGGAGGAATTATACTGATGGCCAAGCCAAGAATCGAATCGGACCGAAACTTGGTGTCATAGGTCATATGATCTAGGGATATATTTGTATCAAGTTTCAGATCAATAGCCCCAGCTGTTACAAAACGCGCCCTGCTAACGGACAACGGACGCTGCACCATCGAAGAGCTCACATGAAAGAGAAACACAAGTAAGCTAATGTGCATGAAGACAATCCTGGTCACTGAACAGACATGACCAATCAGAACTCACAATACATGAACAGTCAGTGATAGAATTATGGTGGGTCACTTCAGGATGTGTACTGTATTCAATGTATGGTGCCTTGGAATTGTGAAGCCAGAAGAGTATCAAGAAACGAAATTTTGGCCATAAAATGAGAACCGCCTCCACCCAGATGAAAAAATTTCATCTTTTAGGCTTCAAATTTATTTTGAGAAGGTCCCTTAGCCACGATCAACTTCAGATACTTTTCACAATATTTGTACTTAGCCACCACATTGATTTCACCAAGCAGCTCAATTTGCTGACCTGAGTAGCTCAGCAATTTCACATCAGAAATTTCACATTTCACATAGCGGAAGTATTTGCGATACGTAGTTTCGCCTATTATCGAGACGGATGCAGCAGTATCTATCGTGAACGGTATGTCAAATCCATTAATGCACAATTTCACCTTGTATTCATCGTTTCCTCCTCCATCTGAATGGTACACCGCATTTAACGACTCGTAGTCTCCGTATTGAGACTCATCGTAGTCTCCGTATTGAGACTCATCCTGATGCATGTCACCAACGTAATGTGCACGTTTTCCACGACCTCGATAATTTCCACGACCTCGATTGAAACCTCCACGACCACGTTGCGATCCGTTCGATTTCCGGGACGATTCCGATTTCCTTCCTGAGAGGCATGCTTGTCCAACATGTCCAATCTTCCCGCAGTTGTAACACGTTTGGTGCTTGTGTCGACAATCGGTCGCGTTATGGTCACCCTTGCAACGAATGCATCTACCTGATGTACCATCCTTGGACCCCTGGGGTGACTGGCTGGGTTTGGGTTGTGCAGGAGGTTGAGGTTTCGATTTCACACGATTCACACTGTTGTCTGGGGCAGTTTTACTATCCCTTCAAGTCCTTGTCGACTAATTCCATTGCGAGCACTAACTCGCATGCCTTTTGCCACGTTAAAGGTTCTTCGTAGATTCATTCAGTAGTCTCTTAGTGATTTTCTCATCCTTCACACCATGACACAGGGTCTCAAGAAGTCGTTCTTCGACCTTGTCTTCAGCCGTATATTTACAGTCAACTGTCAAACGTTTTAGCTCAGCAATAAATTCACTCAATGATTCACTGTCCTTTTGTTTGCGCGACGTGAACTTCAGACTAGCAGCCAATGGAGTGCTGGTGGATGCATAGTGAGATCGCAAAATCTCAACAATCTCATTGTACGTTTTCTCTGTTACTTTTCCGGGAAATACCAAACTTGTAAGAGTTTCAAAGACTGGGTCCTACCACCGTCATGAGTGTAGCAGCCTGCAGTGCTTCGGGGATCCTGTTGGTCAACATCCACAGCTCTATTCTCGTTTCATAATTCGCCCACTTCTCCTCCTTGGGGTTGAAATGGCCCACTGAACCGATGATTGAGTGTTGATACACTGGGGCAGCCTCAGCGCCCGGGCCAGGAGCAGGGTCATCCATTTCGTCGACAGCGTCGGCGTCAGTGAATCGGCGACGTGCAGCGTGTACACTGTTGTGTAGAAAATGTACAGGCAACGAAATGTCAGAGCACACACCGGCTTTATAAACACCTGGTTGTCCGTCAAAAACGTAGGGGCAGTGCAGTTTGGGGCGTTCAGTACTTACTTTGGGTTCTGTATTTTTAGTTCGATGGTTTCACTTGCCCATAACTCGTCGCCATTGTCATGTATTTGGCCTTTAGATTCGGATGTCAACAGAACGACACAGAAGCCGTATTCAGCCATTCATACAATCCCTTTATTTCTCTGCGCATGCGCGCATCTCAATGAGCGCCTTATACAGGTTGAATCAGAATACACCNCTTCCCCGCCCCTGCCCCTCATTTGTCTGCCCTTCCTCTCTATCTGCCTACCAGGCATGTCTCCTTCACCAGGAAGACATTCCCTGAGGATGGGAACCCCAAGAACCTGACTGCTGTGCCACAGAGTCATACCCCTCCTTGCCCTTTCTTCATTCAATTTCCATTTTCTGATGTAGGGACCATCAAATTTGCTGTCAAGCAAATTTCACAGTTCTAGTTTACAGTAGGCTTCTCATGGTGATAAACGCCATGGGTCAAGAAGACCCAAAGTAGAACCAAGTAGAACCCATTTCCAAGGATATTTTTGACAGTTGATCCATCTTCCTCGCGCAGCGAGTTTTCTGTACCCATGGTGGTTCTGTACCCGTGGATGGTACACCCACGTAAACAGGACAATTTCTACAGTGAAATTTGAAGAGATCCAAGCATTTCACTTACATGCCTGTCAGCCTATCATGTAAGAGTACACTCTGCGGTAGCTTCATGGAACGTTTTTAGTTGGTTGTCTGTTTGTCTGTTTGACATGGGCCTACCCGGTTCTGCCGATAAGCAGATAGGAACAGTCCTGCCCGTTGAAGCCAAAATATTTTCTGAATGATTTCAGAGGAGTCGGTTTGAAAATGCATTGGATACTGTTTGTGGTACACCTTAAAATGTGTTGGCATTTTTAACCAGGTTTTCGAAGAAAGTCCTGGTTATTAAATTACCGAAAGTGGCGGGCGGTCGGGCGGTCGGGCGTTTGGGCGTTCGGGCGGTCGGGCGTCCGGGCGGTCGTTTTCTCTTGTCCGCCTGATAACTTAAAAACGACTTGAGATTTTCTTTTGAAATTTTTGGGAGATGTTGCTTGTAAGTAGACGTCGTTTCCTTTCGATATTCAGCGTCATTCGATTCAAGATTTGGCCAATAGGGGGCTAAATGTGAAAACAGAAAAAGTGCTATTTCTCCTGAACAAATTGACGGATCGTCACCAAATTTTTATCATAGGTATATCTAATGACAATACATAACATAATACCCGGGTTTTGGATTTGACCTACTTTTCAAGGTCACAGAGGTTCAAGTTCGGCAAAACTTACGAACTTCGTTTCCGACTGATAAATTAACAACGACTTGAGATTTTCTTTTGAAATTTTTGGGAGTTGCTGCTTGTAAGTAGACGTTGTTTCCTCTCGATATTCAGCGTCATTCGATTCAAGGTTTGGCCAATAGGGGGCTAAATGTGACAACAGAAAAAGTGCTATTTCTCCTGAACAAATTGACGGATCGTCACCAAATTTTTATCATCGGTATATCTAATGACAATACATAACATAATACCCGGGTTTCGGATTTGACCTACTTTTCAAGGTCACAACCACAGACACCTAACAATGCCTCGTCATTTCAGCCTCTACCTCATTTTATTCACGACGCAACTTCGAAAACCTGGTTATTCGCCACGCCCAGCGTGCGCCTTGTGTTTTACTATTTTTCCTTTTCTTCAGCCTCTAATTGTAGTTACAATGATGCACAGTCATGTAATGTGGGTGGAAGGATAACATGTACTGGTAACATGTACATGGGCAAAAGGAGCCATGGCAAGAATGGATTCAAATGCCGTGATTGGACAAAGGCAAGGAGGAGGTTTACTGATGCAAGATTTAGCAGCTTGGATGGCTCGAGAGCTGCTGCAAAGAACTACTGTAGGCGTCTGCAACATGATGATGGTTACCAGCCGTGGTGTTATTTGGACAACCAAAATCAAAGGCGCTGGGAATATTGTAATGTCGTACCTTGTGGTAAGTCACAAATTACCAGTCACAAAGTCACAAAGTTCCAGCCTGAAGAAGACCCCGGTTGGGGTCGAAAATTTGCTAAATATTCTGGAAATTGACTTTATATACTTTATCACAATTATTGTGCGTCGATTTTTGTGCTCGCCTTCTCTTTGATTTCTACCCAAATAACGCAAAAAGTCCCAAAATTTTGTAAACCCATATTCTGAGGTTAGCTTTATCTAGTAACATAAAAATTTCCTGAAAAGCGGGAAAACCTCAAATTAGCAACATTTTGATAATCTCAAATATCTCAACCACCCAACTAACATATCCTGATAAACAACGCCCTAAATCCTTAGAAAGTTCCACCCTATCAAAGCTGCTGCAACAAAACTCACAAAAAATTACATAATAAAAGATTTGATTTTTGGTGTTTTTTTCTAGTGAGCTATTACATAATTATGATATTTCCAAATATCCAAAATTTTGATGCAGAAATATGACCAACAAGATATTCATGTGGGACAAATCGTGTTAAAACTGGCCTAGTGGTATTTGAAACATTCAAGGATCAGGTGGAGATTAACTTTCGTCAGGGACTGTACATGTATTTATATTATAAACGATGCCGCTGTTGCTTCTTACTCGAATGGTAAAACTGAGAAGGTTCCTTTCATTGTTGGGTTTCGTCAGATTTCCAATATGGCCACCAGGGCCTCCATATTGTTTTTCATTTTAAACGAGTTGTTGAGATGGTACTTCTTGGTGACAGGTTGGGGGAACATAATGGACATGATAGAAGGTTCCTTTCGATTTGGGGCTTCAGTTAGATTTCCAATTGCACTGTGGTGACCATTAAAGGTCACCTGAGGCATTTCAAGATTTTTTGCTCACCTGTGAGCTTTTGTCGTGGTGCAGCGTCCGTTGTCCGTCGTCGTCGTCCGTTAGCAGCGCACGTTTCGTAACCGCTGGAGCTATTGATCTGAAACTTGATACATATATACCCCTAGGTCAGATGACCTATGACACCAAGTTTCGGTCCGATTCGATTCTTGGCTTGGCCTCCAGGGGGCCAAAACCAAAAACAAAAAAGTGCAATAACTCCTGAACTAAAAGTAACGAACCTGCCACAGTTCTTCATTATTTCACCGAGCGTCATCATATCTTGCACAAACATGTATTAGAGGGGTACCTCCAAAACTACCGAGTTTCGGCCCGATCAGACATCCAATATGGCCGCCAGGTGGCGTAACCTGAAAATCATCCAATTGCTATAACTCTCAGGAACGGCTTGACACAGATTGCTCAAACTTGATTAAAGTTCCAATATGGTCGCCAGGTGGCGTAACCCGAAAATCATCAAATGTGCTAAAACTCAAAAACGACTTGACCCAGAGTGCTCAAATGTGCTATGTGGCTCCCTCTAGATGACATGTATGTGCATGTGAAGTTTTGGCCCGATCGGATATCCAATATGGCAGCCAGGTGGCATAACCCCAAAATCATTGAAGTCCAACTTGGGAATGACTTGACCCAGATTGCTCATAAACTGACATGTACCTCTCTCTGTCATTACACTATTACATGTATGTCCAAACATATGAGCACATGGTCCATGGACCATTTCATTTTGACATGCTGTTTTGAATTTGACAGTACTCGCATAATTTGCGACGGCTCTCTTAGATATTTTGCAGACTTGTTAATGATACCCTGAGGTTACTTTGTGAAAATTTACAATGAATTCGGTTGCCCAAGTTCGGTGCCCAAGTTAAGGGCGAGCCATCATTGTGAATTTTCATATTGCTTCAATCCAGGCCCCTCTGAGAAAAGCAATAAAGACACCTCCAGTTGACTGTTTTTATAGTCCAATGTGATCACTGTGCTTTATAGACACAGAAAATGAGGAAAGTCCCAATGATTACAGCTTAATTACATT
>NMRB01004858.1:0-25944 GCA_002633025.1 Notospermus geniculatus
CGTACAATATAAAACGTTATTGTAAACATTAGGATAAATATCAACCCGTAAATGATTTTAATGTGTGCTAGGGACTTGCCTTTCTTACTATACATTTTTTCACAGATCTGTCACAGGCCTTCATCGCCTACAGCTGTGACAGCAGTTTGTACAATTTTTGAAGTAGTATGACCCATAAACGTATAGGTTGGAACTGAGAAGTTTTAGCGATAGTTATACCGAGCTAACTTAGGAAAGGCTACAGAGCCGAAGGCCGTAATTCGCTAGTAAAACTTCAAAGTCCCACAAAATACTGATCAGGCATCAAGTAACCGTCAGGGAGATCCTGAGGAGTCCGAATGACACTGCAGAGTGCCTGATCGTGCAGTGCCAAGTTGTCGGCTTCTGCGACCGTATTTATAAGCAGATATTCGTGACAAGACCCATCACGTGTACAATACTCTCAAAAATAGAGGAGTCAAATCAACAAGTGGTTATATCACAAAAAGTTACAAAGTAATTCAGTTACCAAGATTAAGATGATAAAAGATAATCATAACTACCTTAGTAGATCCTAGGTGAAATCCACAGGTAAAACAAATGAAATCCAAAAAATAATCAGGTAGCAATTCAAAGTGACACGTCCGCTTGTGATGGAGCCTTGACAGCAATTTACAACACGTGGCTACATTTGTAACATGAAACATTCGGCATGATAGACTAGGCCTACTGTCAGAACGAGGCTCCAATGGATAAGGTAACTATGAACTAGAAATATCATCAAGAAGTCACCTACAAGGATCGTCAAAGATTTGCCTCAAACTCCTCCACAGTGCCGTAATGCTTCATTACGACACTGCCCCCAGGTCCGGACTATTTCAGCGGAGGATCCTTTATTCCAATACATAGACTTCTACTTCTAAACTGATTGTCGTGATGGCAGGTGATCGGTCGACTTGCGAAAATCTTCAGTGACCAGCTTGATCAGTATGATCTCCCAATGATTGCAGCTCGATGGGCTTCAGTGATCTGTTAGATCACCCTGATTAGTCAAAGATGGCCCAGATCGGTTGATGATGGCTTTGATTGGTGTGGATGACTAAAGATCAGCCGTGATCACCGATGATCACCAATGATCAGGCCATGATCACCCAAAATTTCAAGTAGGGAACCATCATACCTGTCTGATTGTGGAATGCTTCAAATTTGAGTGTATTTCAATTCTAGATAAGCTCTGCTGATTGATGCATTCCACAGAAATAATTGATGCTAAAAATGTCTTTTGGTCAAGAGCTACTGTTGGAGATGATGAAACATTTCAGTACAGTTTACCATCAGTGTAATTTTCGATGTCATTCCACTCACTTTTTTCGGTGCATCACCAAATTTTATGAAATTTGTGTGTTTAAATCTGTCTGTATAAGATTACTTGGTCGAAATAATCTTTATACAGACAGATTTTCACCTCATTCTGATCATTTTCGCAGAGCAAGAGCATTTCAAATCTTTTTGGGTTCACCGAAATGGTTATAGGATAACTCACCTCCAGATAATTCACCCCCGGATAACTGGCACCTGGATAATTTGCCCCTAGGATAATTCACCCCGGGATAATTTGCTCCCAACCCCTTCCTTTTTTGGCTAATTCATATGTTTTTCTGCTGTAGAAGTATTACTTGTGCAAAATAGACCATGAGTGGAATATAACATTATGGCTCCAGATTAGTCCAGATGATTCTCTTTTTGTGAACTACGTCAAACAAATACACTGAGTGTCAAATGCAGCATCATTATAGGCTAACCCAATCTACCCCTGGAGCAATGGAATGCGGAAGATGGAAATGCGACATGTATTTGTGGTTTTAATAATCTGCCAGATTCAATTGCATTATTTGAAGTCGTCACATCGAACTTCAGGTTACCAATAGACGCAAATTGTAACATGTTTATCTATTGCAAGACGTTGACATTATCTTGATTTTATAATACTCAACTGAGAAAAATGCAACCTTCGGCACAAAATTCCGGCAGTTTAGCTGATGCATGAGAGTCGGTGCAGTTTGTTGAATCTTGGAATAAAGATCGCGGAAAAATAATAACGTTGTCATGAAGAAGGGAATTCCCGCTGTATATAAACATTGTCGTACAGCCAGTAGCTGTCAGAGATTTTACTAATTCCTTTCGCCCAAAATATCTATGTTAACTTCTTTGTCTTCAAACCATTGTTTGCCATATTTGGTACGAACCAATAGTTGTATTGTACGTCCGTCTCGTTAATACTGTGATTTCCTTTTGTAGGCCTCGACCATGTCAACGTGCATGGCTTAATGTTTAATATTATATTCCAAATAGGGCACCAACCAATCAAATTTCGCTCCGGACCTTTTCCACTGTATGCCTTGACTTCTAACAGACGTGAATAGGCTGTTAAAGGAGTTCGACGTCCAAGTTGTAAACAAACCAGTTTGTTTACAAACAGTGTTCGGCAAACTAGTTTTATTCCTTCGTGAAGGTGGCAGCACCAGTAGCGCCCCGTGATCGTCAGACTGGTGCCCGGTCCAATGCAACTCACTCACGATATTCACATCAGTACATATCACCGACAATAGGTGGCAGCACCGCAGGCGTCGCGTGGATAGAGAACCAGTGAGTGAGTGTTTACAACTTGGACGTCCAGCTCCTTTAACACAATCTCACAAGTGAATGGGTGATTAAAACTGTGTGGTCAACTACCGCATTCAGATTATTACCCGCTAACTTCCACATTCCAATACCGGTACTCCACGGGTAGATTGGGTCAGACTATACTAGTACCTGTTTTGACAGCAATGCATCATAGAGGTTCTTCACTGATGTCATCAAATCATGTGACTGGTCATCAAAATGATGCAAAGTGGCATCAATAGGGCGCTACACATGGATTGACATCACACCTCACGTGACGAGACAGCACACGAAATAACGTTATCATGTCATCCTGACGTTCCTTGAGGAAACACATGGTTGACAGCCAACGCGGCCTTGATGACGTCACGTGAAGATCCTCTACGTATAGGGAACTTAAACACGAGGAAACCAGAGTGCCCGGAAAAAACCGATGCTGTCACAAAGCAAGTCACTTGACCACCAGATGTGACAGTGGATCGAACGTGGAACCTCAAAAGTGTTTTATTGTGCCACTATGACAGCCAAATTGGTCACCGAGGATTTGCCGCTGCCATTTTCTTGGTTTCCATACTAATTTCTTGTGACAATATTGGTCGGGGTGAATGATCATCAGGGGCGAGTTATCCTAGGGGCGACTCAGGTCAACTAGTTGACGTGGACTGATGGCGGGAAAAGATAGACTGGATAAATAGCTTTTGCTGGAAACAGCAGTTTGTAGCCAAAAAGGGCACACTGTGCTGAAGAAGGCACTCTCTGCTGAAAGAGGCACCATACCAAAAAAGGGCACTTTGATGGCCTGGAAGGGGGTGCACACCCCGCTGTGTACCTTCAAAACAAATATAATCGTAGAAACTGCACTGTCATGTTTTCACATACATCGACCATTTATAGACTCTAAAGACAAGTGGAAGTGATCGACTCCACAACTTCACATTTCATTAGTCACTTCCCCCTTATTCCTAGTAGATTTACCATGGTTACTACTTGAGATTTAATAATTTTGCCTGCCAAATAAGATAACAGTTTGCTGTGGCCCAACTTTCTTTGGTATCCCAGTATCCTTAGGGTGTATCATTGGTAAAGAATAATGTCGAGACTTCACATAAACGAATACTTGTACATTGGATCTGGCTATGCTTCTTCAGTTTCTTGTTTACGTCTTGAAAGCCAGACAAAGAATGAAGGTCACACTACGTGGACCGGAAAATTCCTCTGCCAGGCCGCAACTGGTACCTCCATTAAGGAACGATAATTAATTATATTAACATAATGAGTTATACATGTAGGCCTACTTCTAGTTTGCATAAGATAACAGTTGACATCCTGAGAAAACCTCCAGTAAGCACAATAATTTCTCAACAACAAAAGTGTTTAGTTGTAATACGTACCACTACATCTAGGTGAAACTGGGATAGTCGGATTCGTGAAAGGATTTTCTAACTTTGTGGTCGCACCTTGTGATAAAAATGAAAAGCAAGGAAATATTTATAGTATGACGGCTGTTGGATATTGAATTCAGTGACACTGATAATGCTGTCTGCAAGATCAACTAAAGCAAGAGGACACTACACCTCACGCACTACCATCCATCTACCCTTGTCAC
Source organism: Notospermus geniculatus (assembly GCA_002633025.1). Taxonomy (NCBI): domain Eukaryota; kingdom Metazoa; phylum Nemertea; class Pilidiophora; order Heteronemertea; family Lineidae; genus Notospermus; species Notospermus geniculatus. The sequence continues at coordinate 4,250 of NMRB01004858.1, forward strand.
TTTCAGAACAAATTCTACAACTAAAGTTGGAAATTCACATTATATTTGTCATTTTCCCCAATAAATTCCTACTTGCCTTTTTTTTATAAATAGTTCTCCCCACTACACAATATAATAGGCTGCAGTGGCCTCACTTTCTTTTGTTCGGTACCGGTATCTCCTTTGAGCAAAATTTCGCCACAACAAAGGTGTTTAAAATTCTTACACATACTTACTTTTATCGTAAAGATATTTCCTTTGATTTTCATGCTGATCATCATCATCTGCATCTCCATTTTCTGCCTCCTCAGTCACACCTAGAAAAACGAATGAAAACGACTTTACAGCTTGAAGAGTCAAAATATGTTAAGGTGACCAATATAAAATGAAATGGTCCATGGACCATGTGCTCACCTGTGGGTGAATGTACCACAAGAACAGATGACAATGAGGAACCCGCACACTAACGTCACGACGTGGCACTGCGAGCGTTTGTACCGAAGTCTCTGTTTTTCTAACGTTATTTCCATTTATTTCTGGCGTGAAAATAAACCATTTGTGTTGGTCGCCCAACAATAAAACTTACATCATCTTGTAGCAGATGAAATTTCCTTTTAATCTCATTCCTTTTTTTCTTAAAATGAAGAGATGCAATGGCGATAAAAGCAACGTCTTTTGTGTCATTTTTCCTGTAGAAAAATGTACATGCAATTTTTTCATGACGCAACGTCAGCAACTAACATGACGTCAATGACACCTAAAATGACGTCAATGACGTCGTTTCGGTACAAGCGCTCGCAGCGCCGACCTGTCGGTGAGCGGGTTCCCCATTGTGTGTTCAGTTTTAAAGGTTACCTGAAACGGTTTTATCAACTTCTAGTTTTCTGCGTAATACTGTAGAGCCAATAGTCAGGCATCATGAAACTGAAAACCGCATGAAAATCGGGTCATCCATTTCCAAGTTATGGGAATTTTAAAAGGATGACTACACACCCTAACAACCATGTCAGGCAGCGGAGAACAGCACATTTGATGTCACTGGATTTTTTAAACCAAAGAGACGAATCAACAGTAAAGCGTGTGCACAAGTGGATTTTTTAAACATATAAAAAACATTAAAATAACTCATTTAACTCAGGCAGTTAGGCTGCATAAAATTAATTGCTTGATTCTCATCAGATCATGGGCGAAAGTTGTTACGACCAGGGCAATTTACTCTAGATTCGTTCTTTTAAGGTTACTTCACTGAACACTCTTTTAATAGTGCCTGCCAACAAAGCAGTCTTCGCAGCCCAGTGCAAGTAACGCAAGACTCACTCATTGGTCAGTTATGTTGAATAGAGTCAATACATTCTTTGTATGATCTGTGTGGGCTAGGCCTAAACCTACAGCATGAATATCTGAAGTAACCTTAGAAGAACGAATCTAGAGTATATTTTATAATTTATACATGTATTATCAATCTCGCATTGTCACAGCTGAGTATCTTTGTGAACTTGACTTAGTTCCTCAGAGATGAGAGTGAGACTATGACAAGCCATAAATTTAGGGAGAATCTCCTCTCAAGCTATAGAGACAGTCAGGTAAGTGGTTGTGAAAGCCTCTCTTAATTTGACTCCACAAGTGAATTCAAATTTCCCGCATACAACAAGCAAGGTGTTTCTGATTGGCTGTTGAGAGTTCTTCCAACTAAGTGCAACTAACTAGACAACTTGGCCCCAAAATGGCATCCTCCCACAGCAGGGGTTTCTACCTCGCTCCTCTTCATCCGCTCACACAAACCCCTGCCGACATTCGCCGGAATCCGTGGAGTATCAAAGCCATTCCAGCAAATGTTCATCCCCACCATCTCATCCCAAGTTGGCCGGTGATTGATACATATGAACTACGCAGGTTTGAACAAAGCTGACCCAGGTCAACATGAAATTACTCCCTCGGCGTATCTGTTTGGCGACGTGTGGCCTGAGAATGATATACATTCTGTGCGATGAATGTAGGGTTGGCTGAACTCAACTTAGATTGAATCCAGCGGTGTAAATAGGTTAATTGTCGGCCTGGGTCAGCATAAACCAATGTCAGCTGCTTGGCTGTGAATATTACAAGGGCCGTTATACATGTATACGTGTAACTGATCTCTAGTTAGGGTGAGGTGGGGAAGCTGAGGTACTTCAGCACTGTGTTGTGCGTGACACTACGAGACAATCTACGTGTAATGCCTGTAATCTTAAGGTGACTCAGAATGGCGTTCGCTGATTGGGCGCATTTTCTCGTGCGCCAAGTACGCCAGCAAATCAGGCGGATGTCCTCAGGGGTTTGTCTGCGGTGACGAAGGGAGCGAGCAGTAAGAACGCCTGATATTCTCAGGNGGACTAGACGAACACCACGCTCTGTTGAGATGCGCCGTGTATTGCATCTTCCCTTCTCACTACGTGATACTTGGAGGCGGTCTTGAACCAAATTCATGATTCAGTTTTTTGCTGTGTTCACACTATCACGATTCAGGCCACGATTGAAATCGTGATCTTAATCGTGGAGTAATCGTGGTGATCCTATCAGATCTTATCAGATCTTATCAGGTCGTATCGGATCATGAGGTCAGTCGTGGCAATCGTATTGATCGCATAAAAGTTTTGAACGGTTCAAAAATTTCCTACGATCAACAAGATTGTCACGATTGCCGTCACGATTGCCCTCAAGATGTGATAAGATCTGATACGATCTGATAGGGTCACCAGGATTAATAAGACCACGATTTCAATCGTGGCGCCATTCGTGCCACCTGAAATTGACCAATCGCGACCATGTCGCATCCAAGCGCATCAGAACGTATTGACTCGCATCACCTCGTTTCCAAACGTGAAACTTCACAGAAGTAAACAAATATTCCACGATCAGCTACGAATGGCCAATCGTGACGTTCGTAACGGACCGCGCTCTAGTGTGAACATAGCATAAAGCTTCCACTGAAATCAACAGAGTTGAGTATTGAAAAAAGACCCAATTTGAGTCTCTCACAGTGTCCATCACAGCTTATTTCTGTTCATTTTGTCAGACTGGATGACCAGAAACATCGTAGGCACACACTCATGGAGATGTCAGATGTAGCCTGTTCACACAAATAAAGTAAAATATTTCTTCATCAAAATGACCAACACGGGCAAGCTTTATGTCATTGGAAAGGAAATTTCACTAGTAATCTAACCAAACAGTTTTTGAGGCAATTTGTTTTTCATCCCGGAGAAATAAAACCAAAAGTTCAGGACACTGTGGAGGCGAAAGCTATCCTCAAATCAGGACCGTCGGCAAACCTGCCAGTGCCGTGGAGATATATTAATTATATATATATTAATTATAGATATATTAATTATATATTAAAATATTTAAAAAATCGACCCGGCACCGAAAATTTGACCCGGCCGCTGATGAGAATCAAGGAATTAATTTTAATCTGCCGGGCATTCAATTTGACTTCAACGTCATCCTTTTCATCTGCCATCAGCACGGTAGAAACTTGTCCCAGTGAGGTCTGTCAGTGGATGGGCATTAACAGGTTGAAGTTGAACGATTTAAAGACTGAGTTTCTTATACTCGTTCCCCCTCAACAGCGCAATTTACGACCAAACAATGCCATCTTGCGGTTGGGTGACGCTGTAATTAGGCCGTCCACTAAAGCTCGTAATCTTGGTTTCATCTTTGACGACACAATGTCCTTTCATGAACAAATATCCAGTGTAGTGTCAGCAGGTTACTTTCATCTACGTAAAATTGCTTCCATGAAAAAGTACCTCCCTAATGAACTTCTTGTTACCCTAACACATGCTTTTATCACTTCAAGGCTCGATTTTTGCAATGCTCTATACTTAGGTTTGCCAGAATACGAAATCTGACGACTTCAGAAATTACAGAACCAAGCAGCGCGACTGGTTACGAACACTAACAAGATGATATTGTAAATGTCGTATGGTTCCCGATTAGGTACTTCTACATGAATGGTACACTGATAGAGATGAAAACACTTTGATACAGATGGATACATTGATAGAGATCAGGATACATTGATAGAGATCAGGATATATTGACAGACTAGATCTGGATACATTGACTGATGAACAACGACGCTGAATCCCACAGAACTTGATCTCATCTCATCGTTGACCTTGAGACCTTGATATCTGATCATCAAGGTCATTGCATAATCAAAATGGGCAGCCTCAATAACCTAAGTATGGGTGATATCATGTCTCTATCTGTATCACAGGCATAATATTTCAAATTCTCACGTTTGACCTTGACCTTGACCTTTGATCGTTAAGGTCATTGGGCAATTCCACGGTAACACACGTGACATTTGCAGACGTTTGATGGCTTCCACAGGGTTAACTGAAATAAGCTGGATATGGAAAGGGCTCATATTGGATACGTACTTGGTTTCCCTTCTTATTTATATTCATTTTAATTTTGAAGTCTGAACAAGTTCTGAGAAAATGGTTAAAATGTGCGGTAACACACGTGACGCTGATTTGGACGCAATTTTTCACCTTATGTTGTTTGGTCAAAAAACTCTGTGAAGTGTAGGGGCTGACTGTTATTCCACAATGATGAAATTATGCATGGGTGAATAATCTCTGAAGTGAACGTTAAAATCAAATAATTATCAATATGGTTTAAGAGATATTGGCTGTTTCCTGGGGCCCGGCAGTGGCAGTCAGGAAGCGGGCGCGATCGCGCCGGCGCCCGAACACGCCCGCAAATCTCATTTACCAGCGTTAATGATAGCGCCCGTAAAAGTAACATGGAGCGCAAGAAGTTTTCATCACGCCTGTTGAAATTTATGCCAGCGCTAACGAAGTCGCGCCCGTAACATTCTGACGGGATTGACGGGATCTGTGTACTAATTGAAACTGTGTTTCGGTTTTCCCGCGCGCGTAGCTTTTTAACCGACAAAATAGCTCCAATTCTCATGTTTTCCACCGATTTTGTGTTGTGTTTACACTTCGGCACCTCCGCGCGCATTGTACAAGCCACACAACACTTCATCGACGAAACACAGACCTTGTAATTTGCGTTGATCCCGACTTGAGGATAGCTTTCAGGACTTTCACAACGTCGTGAACTTTTGTTTTTTTGTCTCTGGGATGGAAAGAAATTGCCTCAAAAACTGTTTAGTTGGATTCCTGATAAAATTTCCTTTCCAATGACATAAACTTTGCCCGTGTTGGTCATTTCTACGAAGAGATACATGTATTTACTTGATCTGGCTTCGCGCCAACAGCAGGCAGACGATCTCCATGAGCATGATGAGTGTAGATCTACCTACGATGTTTCTGGTCAGCTGGTCTGACCTAACATGCCTAATGAGCAGAAAAAGCTATGATGGACACTATGAGAGGCTCAAATTGGATCTTTTGTTCAATATTCTGTTGATTTCATTGCAAGCTTTTTACTTAGATAACCATTTTGGGGCCAAGTTATCAAGTAAGTTTGACTGTCACAGTGGGAAGAAATATCAAACCATGCCAACAGCCAATCAGATGAAATGGTCCATGGACCATGTGCTCACCCGTTTGGACATAATAGTGTAATGACAGAGAGAGGTATATCAGTTATATGAGCAATCTGGGTAAGTCATTTCCAAGTTGTAGGACTTCCATGATTTTCAGTTTATGCCACCTGGCGGCCATATTGGATGTCCAATTGGGCCAAAACTTCACATGCACATAAAGGTTATCTAGAGGGAGCCACATAGCACATTTGAGTGCTCTGGGTCAAGTCGTTCCTGAGTTATAGAACATTTGATGATTTTCGGGTTACGCCACCTGACAGCCATATTGGAAGTTTAATCAGGCCGAAATTGACGTTCTTGTAAAGGTCATCTAGAAGGAGGTAAATATCAAGTTTGAGCACTCTGGGTCAAGCCGTTCCTGAGTTATAGCACTTAGAAGATTTTCAGGTTACGCCACCTGGCGGCCATATTGGATGTCCGATCGGGCCGAAACTCGATACTTTTGAAGGTACCCCTCTAATACATGTTTATGCAAGATATGAAGATGCTCGGTGAAATAATGAAGAACTGTGGCAGGTTCGATACTTTTGTCGAACTTTGGCCTCTGTGACCTTGAAAAGTAGGTCAAATCAAAAACCCGTTATATATGTTATGTATCATAATATGATACACCTATGATAAAAATTTGGAGATGATCAAGTCATTAGTTCAGGAGTTATTGCATTTTTTGTGTTTTTGGTTTTGGCCACCTGGAGGCCAAGCCAAGAATCGAATCGGACCGAAACTTGGTGTCATAGGTCATCTGACCTAGGGGTATATATGTACCAAGTTTCAGATCAATAGCTCCAGCGGTTACAAAACGTGCCCTGCTAACGGACGACGGACGACGACGACGACGACAACGACGACGGACGACGGACGCTGCACCATTGTAAGAGCTCACAGGTGAGCTAAAAATTACCTGCTTTAATATACTGCTGTAGGCGGGAAATTTGAATTCACAGAGAGGCCTTTCATGTCAAGGGGTGAGATTCTTGCTTTTACAACTTTTTGCACTTTTGGATTGTACACCTCATGGAAAAGCAATGTTAGAGTTAGTAATTGGTTACATGTAGACCATCGGATGTTGTGTCAGGTGAAGCATCATGTAAAAAAATATAGCTCCCGTAGTAAAGTCACGGGAGTGACATGAATTTAGCTCCAGTGGGCAAACTGACGGGAGTGATTAACAAATAGCTGCCGCCATAAACCTTCGGGAGTGACAGATCACTTCCTGACTGCCACTGCTGGGGTAACACACGTGACATACCCAGTAACACACGTGTCACTCTCTGAAATTTTAATGTCAACTACAGAAATTATCAATGGCAATGGTGTAAAACAACTAAGATTAAGAAGAATGGAAAATAATCACGTCACTGTAGAATTTCATGTCCTGGCCATTTTTTTTCTCACTTTTGACAAGGTAACACACGTGACACCCCTGAGAATTCAAATCAGATCAGTGAGAATTACCATTGGCAATGAGTTCAAGCTGCATGCTGACATTTACAAATAGAATGACCAAAATAAAGTGTTTTAATGTATATTTCTTTAATAAAAGACCAACCTTAACCTTATAACACTGATCAAACAAGGTAACACACGTGACATAGTCAAATGTTCAAATGCCGACAGTAACAGTAACGTACGCCAGTAATGTAATGAAATGGTCCATGGACCATGTGCTCACCTGGGTGAACGTACCAGAAAAACAAATGACAAATGTTAAATCAAAATGTTCCAGGGTCATGTATCCTCATTAGATGCACCTGATGAAAATTTGGAGACAATCCAGTTACAGTTCAGGAGTTACTGGACTTAGAACTTTGGTTTTGGCCACCTGGTGGCCAAGCGGAGAATCGAATCGGACCGAAAATTGGTGTCATAGGTCACCTGACATACGGGTGTATATGTACCAAGTTTCAAGTCAATAGCCCAAGCAGTTACGAAATGTGCCACCAAATAACTAATTTTGAACTTTGACCTCTGTAACCTTGAAAAGTAGGCCAAATCAAAACCCGTTATATATGTAATGTACATGTACCCTCATTAGATTCACCTATGATGAAAATTTGGAGGTGATCCAGTCATTAGTTCAGGAGTTATTGCACTTTTTGTGTTTTTGGTTTCTGCCACCTGGTGGCCAAGCTAAAAGTCGAATCGGACCGAAGCTTGGTGTCATAGGTCATCTGACATATATGTACCAAGTTTCAGATCAATAGCTCCAGCGGTTACGAAACGTGCGCCGCTAACGGACGACGACGACAGACGACGGACGCAGACCCACGACAAGAGCTCACTCCAGGTGAGCTAAAAATGACATATACAACTTACATATGCAGGAAAAAACTGGGTGAATGTTATGACTTCTAAGGACATTCATGAACAGGCCCTTACATCAATGGAAATGCACTTACAGTCTTCCAAGAAGTGTCTTGACATCCAACATGTCCTATAATCATGATAGGACAAACTGGGGTGGAGACTGCATCATAATGACATCATTAAAACAAAAGATTTCTCCGCGGAAACGCGGATTTCCGTGTTTTAGATTCCAAAAAGTTGGGTCCTGAGATTCGTGTGAATCTGCAATAAAAATTGGGGGGGGGGTCCAATTAGTGCCCCTTTCCCATCCTATCACAAGCCCCAAAGTCATTTTTCGAATCGCCCACTAACTGACACAATCGCCATGAACGCGGGAACAACGCGCTCTCCCTCCGACAGCCACGCCGGCCGCAGTCCACTTCAAAACGAAAATCAATAATTTATGCGCATCTCACACGAGGGGGGACCCCCCCTCGCGCTCACCAGGGGCGGGCCGCAGGCCCGACTGGGGGGAGAGCCTATTTCCAGGCATGTTTGATTTCCTGGCATTTCAGACCCCCGAAAACTAGTTCCGTACGCCTCCCAATGCGGCAGAAAAACTGCTGTAAAACTTCGTGCCAACACCGGGGATTAGAGCGACCTCGGAGGGAAATAGCAGAAGCCGGCCAAAGGCCGGCTCAGGGAGCCGGATATATGGGCATGGATAATTGAACTGTCACTTTTGATTAAAAGAGCATAACCTAAGGCACCTTTTCATCGCAGGGTTTTTTAATCCTTCTGTGGGTTTTCTAGGAATTGAATGTTTTTGTTACCGTATGGTACCTGCTTTGGAGCAATATAGAAGTCTGACCTTTGGATCAAATCTGTCCGTTTCAGGATAAAGTGACTGATTCAGTATTATTCTAATGCATTTAAGTTGGCCCAGGTGTTTTGCTTCAGATTAGCATGGCTAAATCCTTTGATTCTTCTTCAATCATAGACTAGAAGATCTGTTTCTGGTACCGTATGGAAAATTAGACACGTTGGTATTTTTTACAACGGGGTGTGATGTCATAGTGTTGAAAAGTCAATACGTTGTTATTTTTCCCAACGTGGGCAGTGATGTCATAGTGTTGAAAAATCAATACGTACTCTATTTTCCCCAACGTTGTTAAATTTAGGAGCTTTCCCCCACTGTATGGGCCTATAACTTCACATATATGTTGCCATGATAATATACCAAAAATATCATAATAAATATGTATTTAACTCACAACCTTTGAAAATGAAACAAAGAAATATTCTAACTAATGGGTCCAGGCAATAGCTGGAAGGGCCTTATTTACGAGTCCTTTGTTCAGACTTACCAGGTTACCCAAGCAAGGTCCTATTCACATGAATGACCCAACAGGTCAATAAATGTGCATTACATAAATGGTGCTGGGTCTAGTCTGTCTGACTACCCTGAGCCTTAGGTAATACCTAATAAAAACGTGTTTTATTTCTTTGATTTCAGCCATGACAATAGAGCTTTGCAAGGATAATAGGGTTGACCACAGGATGTGCATGATGTCAGAGCAGTGGATAAAGCGGTCAGCCATTATAAACCTGATCATTTCAATAACAATACCATCTAGTCAACCCTTAAAATACATCCCTTCCAGCTATTGCCTGGCACCATTAATTTAAATTAAGATATTTCTTTGTTATATTTCTCAAGGTTGTGACAGAAGTATACTTTTTATTGATTGTTACTTTTTTGTATATGATCACAGTTACAGACCCACAGGATGTTATTTCATGTGATTCAGAGGGTCTGAAAATTGCATTGTCTTAGTTCATTAGGTCAGGGTCAGTCTGTTGCTTTTGTTTCTTCATATTTTCCAATGATTTGGTCAACCCTATTAACCTGGCGAGTTTCAGGAAAATCGGTCAAGTAGTTTCCAAAATTGGCCCATTTTGACAAACCCTGTCTTAAGGGCTAGGTTCACCGACCAAAATTTCCAAGCCCAGTTTTCTAAAAGGTCAAATATCTTTAAAATGGCCCAATCTTATTACTTTGCACCTGCACATAAAGTATCAGGAGGACAATGTGATAACTAAAACGACAAATTAGTGTCTGGCCGATCCACTCATTAGCTGAAACAAAGGGTACAGCTTTCGGTACATAATGCCGCCTTATTACAAAGAACCAAGAGATTATCTTCTGTATACTAGTAACTTTGGTTTGTCTCTACACGGCAATGAAGCCAGAATTCAAAAATTTGTTTCCATTGTCGAGAAAATCTCAACTTTGTCGGAACTATCTGAAGCTATGCCCTTTATTTGAGGTTTGACCACTCCACACACTGAGCAATAACAACAATTGACTGCTATGGTAACTCAATGACTTGTATTGTGGAATCGGGCAGTCTTGTAATTCTATTCACATGTCAAAAATGCCAGGGCAGGCTTACATCATCATGCCACTGTACATTCTGAATAGGAGTGGGCCTACCAGCATGCAGTGCATTGAGTTCAGAGGGTTTAGTCTGGAAGCCCCTGTCTTAGGACCGACATTTGAGCTGAAAATAATATCGAGAAAAAACACCATTTTAGTCAGTTTTCGCAACAAATTTTGAAATTCTGGCTTCATTGCCGTGTAGATACAAACCCGAAGTTACAAGTACACAGAAAATAATTTCTTGGTTCTTTGTTACAAAGCCGCATTATGTACCGAAAGGTCAGCCTTTGTTTTAGCTAATTGGCTCATCAGCAAGTGACAAACTCCACATTTTTGTTATTGTACTGTCCCTCTGATACATTTAGTGTAGCTGCAAGTTAAAATGGATAGGTCATTTCAAAGATATTTGACATTTTCAAAAACTGGACTCCGAAAATTTGGTCGGTGAACCTAGCCCTTAAGTTTCCAGCCCCTTTGATAATCTAAAGGTCAGTGCATACCAAGCTAGCCAGCAGTCCAACGATTGATTCGTATTTCATTAATCTGAATTCCAAGCCTCTCAGTACCTGCATGTTACACTACTTTCAGTGTACGCGATCAATGCTGGATGCGAGGTTGTTGAGTGTGTAAAGATGGTGTGGGATATCTGACTGACACTGGCGGGCAGTAAAGGACAATGGACATGATGAAGGAAGTGAAAACATCGGTCTGAACAGCTGATTGTATATGGCTTTTTAAGGCCAATAAGGGGTTTGAGGGAGATTTTAATGACACTGTTTCATTTTCTTTATTTTTGAGATTCACCAAATGTTTTCCTTGGTAGCCAAATATTTTTTAATTTCGCTATTGGCGAATTTGGCGAGCGCCAGCGAAAGCCCTGGGGTGGGATTTGTTTCCAAGACTGTAGCTGTTCAAGGAGATGAGATATGAAGGTGTGACAGACCGGACACACAGACACACACACACAGACACCATGACCAAAAACAATATGGTTCCTGATCTGACTGATTGGGAACCATAATTAGCCCCAAGTTGGCAAAATAGGAGGGGATCACCAGGGAGATTTTACCATGCAGGCTACTTTGTAATATGCATTTTCTATCACGTTATTCCATCTGAAATAACACGATTCCCCCAAAACGACGCCGTTCTATGCTGTCACCCAAATTCACCGCTAATGAACACCCCAAAATCGATGTCCCAAATCCAGCCTATCCTATTTTCGTGATATCGCCAATTGGACCTTTGTCCCGAAGCTTGCAGTATAATGAGAGTAGGCTGTATTTACCTTTAGAGGTGATCTCTTTTCCATCCTTGAACCTGTAAAAGATAATATTTTGTAGGAATGAGGAAGCTGCAGAACTGCCACTACTGTGAGGGTGCTGTGAGCCTTTGTAGCTTTTTTCGCCGTCTCAGTGCCTGGTACCCGCATCAGCATAAGGAGTCCGCTCTCGCGTACGTACCTGCTGCAATGATCGAACCGCGCTCAGAGTTCTGACAGTGGTAACACGTATTAAGCCCCTGGACAAACAAGCTCTGTTTCCGTGGAATCACACTCTGGGCCGTATTTTAGAACATTCCTTAACATTCAGGTCCACCTTAAATCTATTGTTCTCGATGGTTTTACAATAGACGTAAGGTCGACCTTAACGTTAAGGAACGTTCTAAAATACGAGCCTCTATTTTTAGCCAGATCCCCAAGCTGATGACTCACCTGTGGCAATGGTGATGTAACAGTAAACATGGCATTTCAGAAATAGGCTGGGGACTACTTTCCAGCCTGTATAAATAGAAATACAGGTATCTGTATTGGGTGTGCAGGAAATTATGCTTGGAGATTATGTCCCGGGTTGAGTGGAATAATTTTACAGTAGTTTTAGCGCAGTGTGTCCCTTATAAAGGATGTCATGAGGTGACAATGTTGTGTTGCTTTGCTCTGTCTTTGACATCTTTAGTACAACGCCGACAGCACCGACCTGTCGGGGTAAAGTTATGCGGGTTCCCCATGATGTCTAGAGTCTACAGTTTTCAACAAACCTGACCCTATTTGAAAATTTAGAATACTAAAGTGGTCAATCTTGACCAACTCAGTCAGAACATAAGTTTACCATTTGATTTCAGCGGCGGGTTCACCACTGGCGATGTTAGAACCCAAGACGGCCTTGTCCAGGGCATTGAGAGTCACTTCCTCCAAGTCAGTCTTCAGGACGGGAGCATCAAAAACTGAAAAACAGAATGAGGAGTTAAATTAGTTTTGATTTAGTTGAATGGCAGCTGGGTCTGCAGGATACAAGGGCTGAATCTGCAACAATCAACCACCTAAACATGGGATGCCAGGCTGGGACACGAGGGGCTCTGACAACGAATTAGAAGAATGTGACCACTGACTTGGAAGAAATTTTTGGAACTCTGTTGTGTAGAAATGTATAGCTTTGGAAAGTTCAACCATTCTGAACGAAATTAGCCAACATTCGTTGATCTTGATGGCTGAGTTATGCACTGTTACATCCCTCCATTGTTCAGGCACACGAGGCCATGCATTACGGCAGCAAGGTTCCTATCATGAGGGTGGGCGATGTCATGGCATATTCTAAAGGCCAGTGCACCCAGCAACCAGGGGATTGCCATGGCCGCAGGGATCATCATGATTTAGATGACATCATCACAACCATCAAACTATTTACCCAGAGATTCTTTAATCTTGATGGCTTCCTTAATTTCTGACTCCGGACCACGGCCGACCTTATTCTCAGCACTAACACGGAATCTGTAGTCAACATTCTTCGTCAGTTCCCCAGCAACATAAGTTGTCTCCGTGATCGTCTCCGAGGTGACATGACTCCATCTCAATTCATCACCCAGCTTACAGGATTCCAGGATGTAGTTCGTGACGGGAGAACCGCCGTTGTTTTCTGGTGCAGTCCACGTCAGACGGACGGAGGAGTCTGTGATGTCACTGACCTCTGGATTTCCTGGAGGACCAGGGACGTCTGCAAGAACAACACTGATAAAGTGAACGCACAACTCAGTCTATCATCAAATTCTAAACCCTGGACTTGGATAGAACACGAAACGAAGATGCTCTCTGGAAAACTTGCATTAACTTAGGTTTATTTTTCATTAAAATCAATAAAGATAGGGAGCGGGAAGGCATGGTGGTTGTGTGTTGGACTTGAGATGGTGAGGTCACTGGTTTGATTCCTGGCCAAGTCACCATGTCCTCTCAACTGGTCTGAAAGGATAGTGATGTGTTGAATGAGCTGTTCCTTGAATTCCCAAGCAAGGTTTCTGGAGAGGCCGACTTGACTTCCTTTTCTTTGCTATCTCAGTTGAGATCCTGTGAAAACCTCCCGTAACCAAAATTTTGCCATAACAAAAGAGTTAAAATTCTTATACTTACCATGATCTGGGGGGCATAGATCCTCAAGCACATCTTCCACCTCCTCAGTCACACCTTGAAAGAATGAAAACGACTTTATACAGCTTGACAAGTCAAAATATGTTATGGTGATATTCCTAGCGGAAGCCCTGATCTTGTACGCACACTGCATACCAAACCCCTGTTGAAGAGGGCCCTACAGGCATCACAGGCAGCCTGCTCGCAGCCATTTTGATGTCCTCAAATCGAAATGGGCATCCCATAATCGAAATGGGCATCCTCTACCTTTACCACAGGCACAGATATTTCAAATTATCAAGTTTGATATCAAAATGTCATAATATTTCGAACACCCGGAAAAAAAACTAACGGTAGAACCTATTTCCATTGCACTCATATATACAGGTGTTAAAGGAGCCGAGTTACGGCATGAGATAGAAGCGTGACGGACAATCATGATGGAGACATCTGAGATTGAAAATTATTGGCTCATTGGATTGCCCAGGTTGCCAAACCTAGGGGGTAGCAAGGCTTCCTCTGGCTTTTTTTTGTAGCCAACCTGTTTAGCCAAATAATTTATTTAGCCACTTAATTTTCCTCCTAGCCAGGATTTTTGTAGCCATTTGTCTTCTTCTGTAGCCAGCAGCCCTTGGGAGAACAACACATATACAAACCCCTTTTGGTCATATCACCTTAGAAACTGGCTTAAATTGACTGTTGACGGGAGTTATAGAGACATTTTTAACTGACAAGCTTCTCAAATTCCGTTAGTAGAAATGTCGCGAATGAAAAGTGCCCTTTTCTAGGTTGAACATGTTGAAGCCCTTTTTACAAAGTTTGCACCATGCCCTTCTGAAATCCTAGACATATAACCCTGAGAAACCTTCGAAATTAATTCGAATTCGCATAAAAAGTCTCTGCTCAACTCCAACATGTGGATGTCGCATGTCCGCCATTTGTCTACTGATCACATGATAACAACGTGGGTTGGAGCTCCTCTCGTGACGTCAGACACCAGAAATCTTGGTGCCAACGAACAGCCAGTACCGAAGCCGTTTAGCCCTGGCAGTGGGTTCGGGAACCAAACTAAGTTTTTTTTAGCACCTCAAATGTTTTAGGTTGTAGGTGCTCAGTTGGCTATGGTGATCGCAGTGCCATCTTCAGCACATGCGGATAAACAAATCATAATACACGTGTTCACAGTTTTGACACTGACATTGGTTCAAACTGAGCAATTGAAATGTCATCTTCAGGTGAAACCACTAACTGTGAACACTTTTAACATTCATTACCACACTCCCTCTCATAACATCCCTCAACATTACCTACTTTGCAAGGTGCGCAGAATTTCAACTTTTTTTGTGCTAGTCGCATGTTTTTTTTGCCCTTCGGCGTGATTTTAGGAGCGCAAGTGCAATTGCGCACAAGCCCTGGTCTGAAGATCCATCAGATGCACGTCATGTACTTCTACACCGGCAGCGGTGATTGCGTCATTCTCCAATACTGTAGTTTTGCCTTCTGGCCCAGTTTTGGAGACTATACGATTACAATACAATCATTTGGATACCATAGGAACAAGAGTTACTCCACCTGGCATGCCTGGGGCAAGGTTGATTTAAAGCGGTGGTTAACAACATTGTCAATAGAGATCTTAACCCATTAACTGTGTAATTTTAATTTTTGAAAAAAAAATGTCTCCCTTAGAAAAAAAATTGGCAAAAAAATTATTTGACACATAAGGTTTAGGACGTGATATAACACCCTACGCAATGCGAAGCACCATTTCCTTGCCGGGCGTACTATTACGTCCTACGCAAGCTGAGATCCTCGGGTGTTTTCGGGGGTTCCCCGGATTTTGTGATGACGTAATATGACATCCAGTTAATGGGTTAACACGGGTATGTTTAGCACAGAAGGAATACACTGACCCTTTAATAGGAAATGAAAGGAATTTACGTGGTGCCTGCGCAAACATTTGCCTAGGTAATAGGGAGGTTCTGCAAGCTTACGTTTTACATTTACGATTACAATTTGACGACGTCATGACGTCACGCTGTATGTCAAGAAAGAACCTGACGCGATGGCGTCATCATTTGACTTGAAACTTCCCGTGGCAGGTGAAAGAGGGTCGATGTATCCCATGTTTGGCAAGCGCTTCAGGGCAGATGTGCCAAGCATTCTTCTTGTCATTTTTGCTGCAACTGCGAAATATACCCATTTATGAAAGTGTTAAATTGCAAGCGAATTCTTGGATTACAGAAATGAAATACTTGGCTTTGATTAAGTCGTAAGTTTCCTACATGTAGCAAGTGATTCGTTCGTAAAAAAAGTCCCGCCGAGCCGACGTCATGACGTTTTCAAATTGTGCATATATGTAAAACATAAGTTTGCACAACCTCCCTAGTAATGTATAAAGTAATAACCTTTTGAATAGAGCAGACCACCGCACACTCGGCAGTTTCCCACGGGTTGATTCAATATCGTGTCCTCATCAAAGATATTCACCGAGTACTCAAATTCAAAGCAATCGAGATGTTCCAGAAGCCCCCGTATCAGTTGCGAGTGGTGTTTCTTCGACATCGCACAGATTCCCACGATGATCATACGTTTGTCCTCATCGTCGTTGATGTCTGGGAGATCCGCTTCGGGTACTGATGAAAATACTGGTAAGGCGGTCTCACTGGCCTACAGAAATGAAAAAAAATTATACATGTAATCGATATTCTGGCTTTCACAACGTTAAACCTCTTCAGTGTGTGCCCAGCGGGGATCAGCAGGTCGTCATTTCCATTTTAAAGGGGAACTGACCACTTTGCCAGCCAAACTGGGCTACATACACCTCAAAATGCCTTATGATATCACTTCAGGACTCACAACAGTTTGATTTGAAAATCTCCACCCATTTCCGAAATAAACACCAAAATGTAATTTTCGAATTCAAATTTCCCGCTCAATTAGTGATGTCATTCATAGAACCATTACAATATATTGACCATTGCAAAATGTGCTATATCTGTATGTAAGACAGCTCGAAAGAATATATTTCTAATGTCAACCGTGTTGCCGTGATTGAAAATCAATTAGTTACCCTGTGGGGATCTTTACACTTGAAATTCAGGTGAAAATTCAGAAATAATTGAAAATACCATATTTAGAGATTTCGATATCTTAGTCGACAGTTTGTTGAATAATAATACCCTTCCTGAGACAGTTAGTGTTTACTGTGGACTTTTCCTCCTAAATCAACACTTTGAGTCAGAAAGTGCACTTGACAGGCTCTCCAGGATAAAGATTTGGTACATTTTACAATGGATGACTATACAAATGGTTCTAGGTATGACATCACTAATTGAGCGGGAAATTTGAATTCTGAGAAATACATTTTTGTGTGTAGTTTGAAAATGAGCTGAGATTTTTTCACCAAATTTTTGCCAGCCATAGAGTGGTATCATACCCATTTGGAACAGCAAAAATAGTCATTATATTTGAAGGGGTCAGTTCCTCTTTAAAATGCTCAAACATCACAACCGCCCTATCGACCACTTCGCTTCACCGTAGTATATTTCACAGACTGGAGTCCGTTAGGCCACGCTTATTTTGTTTGTTGGACATGTTGGATTACGGACCCACCGACCCTAAAAATCAGAAAGTGAAAATATATATATTTTCCGCCCTACCATTTTTNTTTTCTGCGCCGATCGTAAAATCCAGTTGAAAATTCTGTGATTCCGCGTGGTCGCTAAAAACCATGAAAACCTTCTGGTGTTTTACCACACACGCCCCATCCCATCGCTCCCAGCATGCTTTGCGCAGGAACGTGAACAGCCAAGACGGCTGACGGGGAAGATTTATTCTTTCGAGTGACGGTGAAGCAGGCAGCGAAAGAGCTGACCAGGGTCCAGATTTACGAAAGCCTCGCTAAATGTTAGCGAAGCGAGGGCTTTGCGGAAGCTTTGCGAGTGCGATAACTTAGCGATTGTTGGTATTTGCGAAAGCGTCGCAATGACTGCGCAAACCTTTCGCTATTACATAGTTATCGCGCCGTTTGCGAAGGATCGCAAGCTGTATTTTCTGGCCTTCATACAGCGTGAACAGAGAACATAATCGGCAGTAATGTAATCCTTTTAAGTTTGGATGGTGCAGGGAGGTTACGCATTGTCACGAATTACGAATCTCGAAACGATTTCAGCAAGTTGATGATGTTACGTCATGACTCGGTTTCTTCGTCTTAGTCCGTGGTGATCCGATCTTCGCCCTCGTCAACAATGTGACAACCTCTCTAAAGAGCCCATCATTACCTTAAACCGATATTCAAGTATTAGTCCACCGTTGTAGTGTGCCAGGTATACATAATTATCACCCGGGTGCTCAGAAAAGCCCCCAAATATATGTCGCGTAAATGAAAATTAGCAATTCGTAATTCGTACATTAGTGAGTTTCCGCAACGCTTCCTCATTACGATTTACGAATATGTTTTGATTATGACATCATCACTTTGATGTATGACGTTACGTCGTTTTTCTAACGTCGTGTAAATTCGTTTCGTCTTGACGAGGATGGGTGTAGGTCTTCGTAGGTACGAATAACGAACTGGTCACTTTTAACGACGAAAACAACTTGTGCACTTCGTCATGTTTATTCCGTACAAATCCCACTTTCAAACGTAGAACGATTACTTTTTGTATTTCATGATGTTTCTGCGTACAACCGACCAAAAATCCCCAAAACGTATGATACGGACCTTCAAACGTACCCCGTACAATTGGTAATGATTTCCGTACAGTGTACGGTCAGTGTTCCAGGCCGGTTTCACTTTCACCGGGCGGTACCGCCCGGTTAACGAAAAGGTCAGTGAAAACCGCCCGGTTAACGAAGAGCAGTGATAAATTCCCCCGTCTAAAATTCCCCCGCCCCTTCTAATCTGCCGACTGCCCTCTTTAAAATCACCAACGCCATGCTTAAATTTCAGGCTGTTAACAAAACAAACAAGCTCCGAGGCGCGTCATGGGTGTCATAGCTTGCTGGGCAAACACTGCGGGCCTTTGTGTTCCATTGTTTGGGGAGGTGTGAAAAAGGGATTATAGAGGGGCAATTAGCTCGCTGTTCCTCCTGTCAGTATAATTCCTCCAAGGTCATAGCAACACGATCCTGGAACCAACATACGCTAATTCACGTATCCCACGAAATCTTGAGAATGAGCTCGTCCCTAGGTCTCTAAATCAGAACCTGGGTACAGTTTGTAACAAGAAAGTGGACCCAGGGTACAATTTCACTTGACGACATCGAACCTGGGTACACTTTATGTGTACCCAGGACGACAATAACCCCATCAGCCCTACTCATAGCCATAGGCTACCCGGTAGGCCTACATTTTTTTCAGAATTGTGTACAAATTCAGCATTGAAAAAAACTCAAAATTCTTCCTGAATATATCGTGTTAGGCTAGGCCTATGTGTGCTGTAGGCCTATGGCCGATTTTTTTCAATTAAAAGTTTTTTAAAGAAGTTAAAGTTTTTGAAAATTGGGCAGTACATTTTGTACAGGCGAATGTACAGTCACGCATAGGCCTACCGTGATGGTGTAGGCCTACCTACCTAGCTACCTACCTAGGCAGGCCTCTCGGCCTCTCTCTGGTTGATGAAAATGCTTTTGATAGACACTGATAGGTCTGGGGCCTAAGTAAATTACAACACAACATTAATATAATATATTTTTAATGATTTTAAGAAATTTTAAGAAATCTACCCTTCGACCCGGCCTCCATTACCGACGTCACTGCCGCGAGTCGCCCAAGGATGCCGGTTGCACGATTCTGATTGGCGTTGCAGTTGTGAAATATTTTTATTTACAATATTGACCAATCAGAAGCGCCCAATGCTTCATCCCGGCATGCCCAAGTCACTGTCGAACGAGTCGCGGCAGTGACATCGGTAATGGAGGCCGGGTCGAAGGGTAGATTCTTCCATAAAATTATGAAATAAATGGTGCGAATTGAGGCCTTTGAATTCAAAGTTGCGCAGTAAAGTGGATTGTTTGTGGAAATATAGATGTCACTGCATGATCGGTGAGTAAGTTTGTTGAGATTCGACGATCTTATCATGTTCTGGCGGCGCGATGAAGTTTGGATGTTTCTCGCTGAAATCGGGTCGGAAGAGTTGCATACCTTGTCTTTTTATATAATATAGTATAGATTTGGCCATTGTCTGCTCACTTTCCCCCGATTTTACGCGGAATACTCCACTGACCAACTCTCCAGAGGCCTGTGTACCAACAGATAGAAACATGAGCATGTTTTTGTAGTTTTTAACCAGTTACGTAATTCGGAACGGCGGTTTTATGTACTTTGACCCATTTTATGTTAATTTAGAAAACAACGTCATTTCTTATTACATAACAACCGAAAACAATTAAAAACATGCTTATTTGATTAAGTGGCACCATGTTTCTATCTGTTGGTAATACATATATGGGGTGTAAATCCAACCGTTCAAAAGTTAGCTGTACATCGGGTCCCATTCTCCTGTACAAAGCTCAGTTCTTGGGTCCAATGATAAAGTCAGTTATTTGACCTTTGATATTGAAATTTGACCTTTGGAGGCCAAAATCGCCTTGCCCAACGGGTTATTCTGAAAGTTCACTCCATGACCTTACTTACCCATGCATTGGAACAACTTTAACATCCGATGCCATCAACACTTTTATTAGAGGTCTTTTGGGGTATAGAGGAATCCCACTGACGATTGTGACGTCACTGCCGCGACGAGATGCCGCCATGCTGGACGTCACGTCCAACGCATTCGTAGCTTCAGATGACGTCCAACATGGCTGACGTGCGAATTATGACGTCAATGATGACGTCACGTGAAGTTCCTCTATTGGCTGGCTGACTAGCAGTAGATAGCCCCGTCCACCCACCCCTAGACCGCCGAAAGGACCAGCCTGCCCGACAGGTGGAGGTACTCATGGTGGGTCTTCACCCAAGACCCCTCATTTAGTGTTTTTCCACTATGATCATCAAGGTCCCCTCCCATTCCCAATTTTCCCCGTCCTGTGCCGCCCACTCAGAACTCTTCACCAATCCCACCACTTTAGGCGCGTGTCCAGAGGGGGGTCCTGGGGGTCCGGCCCCCACTGCTCACGCAGGTTATAGATTTTTTTAACAAGTAGGCAGGCCTATCACTTCAAGCGAGCATAAATGACAGGGAGAGGGGCAAGTAGGAGAAGAGTCTAGCGGTTCTCGAAACGTCGGACACCTGCTCTGATGTGAGGCCTACCCGCGTTTTTCTGATACTATATGATAGGCCTACCATACAGAGGGCGGATCCAGGATTTGGGAAGAGAGGGGGCGCCCTGCGCTAGGAACATTGAAATTTGCGCCCAATTCCAGAATTTCGCGGTCGATTTTACAGATTTGTTGAAAAAGGGGGACGAGGCGTGCGCCGGTGCGCCCCCTCTGGATCCGCCCCCAGATCCGACATTGGGTGTGGCGGATGCGCAATCTGAACGTCAGAGAACGATTCGTGCCAACATCGTAACTCTGACGTATATCGGACAGCGCCATATTGCTCCGTGAACTACTTGATGAAGATCGGTTCGACAAGACTGTTCAAACTATCTATTTGAATGATCTAAAGCCTCCCGCACACTTGAGCTATCTGCTGAGCAAAAAGTTATTCGAGACCGTTTGCTCAGCAGGTAGCTCACGTGTGCGCGTAATTTCGGTGAGTTTTTTGCCTCGCGAGGCAGAAACCTCCCGTGTGCGCGTATTTTTCGGTGAGCTATCTGCTGAGCAAACAGTCTCGAATAACTTTTTGCTCAGCAGATAGCTCAAGTGTGCGGCAGGCTTTAGTCACCAATTAGGCATTGTGAATGTTGCTACATATAGAAAAATGAGTTGAAGCATGTTACCTTACCTGATGAAGGGTTAGTCACGCTATAACAGCACGTTGAACTTCTCAAGTGGTGAAGCTATGGCGGCCATTGTTGTTTCGTGATCGAGGTGGGGAGGGAGAAACAGTCACCTAATGCATACGAATTTTTCAATA
>NMRB01004859.1:0-14983 GCA_002633025.1 Notospermus geniculatus
CGATAGGCTATCTAACTAAAAATGAGTCAGCATTGTAGCTATAAATAGTACACCGAGTGTCAGACAGTGAACGGGAAATTATAGGTGTGGACAGAAAAATCATTGAATCCGGGTTAAATCTGAACCCAGGTTCGAAAAAAATCGCTGAGGTGTAAACACCGCTTATGTGACAATTCGAGAAGTCTGCAAAAAAACGTTGTGTACCAATTTCTAAATGGCGGGGCTCTCCACTGCTTTGATTGGCTGTGCCAGAGTAATCACGGCTGTCTGATCTTGATTCACCTGGCTTTGAAGTGCATCTCTTGTCTGTCGGCTGAACACACAGCAACATGTACAAGCGAATCGAGTTGCTGCAGATGCTTATTTTTAGCTCACCTGTGGTGAGCTTATACAATGGTTGTGCGTCCGTCGTCCGTCGTCGTCGTCGTCGTCGTCGTCCGTCGTCGTCCGTTAGCAGGGCACGTTTCGTAACCACTGGGGCTATTGATCTGAAACTTGGTACATATATACCCCTAGGTCATATGACCTATGACAACAAGTTTCGGTCCGATTCGATTCTTGGCTTGGCCACCAGGTGGCTAAAACTGAAAACACAAAAAGTGCAATAACTCCTGAACTAATGACATGATCATCTCCAAATTTTTATCATAGGTGTATCTAATGAGGATACATAACATATATAACGGGTTTTTGATTTGACCTACTTTTCAAGGTCACAGAGGTCAAAGTTCAAAATTTTTCCTTTTGGTGGCACGTTTCGTAACCGCGGGTGCTATTGACCTGAAACTTGGTACATATATACCCCTATGTCAGATGACCTAGTACACCAAGTTTCGGTCTGATTCGACTCTTAGCGTGGCCACCAGGTGGCAGAAACTCAAAACACAAAAAGTGCAATAACTCCTGAACTAATGAGTGGATCACCCCCAAATTTTTATCATAGGTGAATCTGCTGAGGGTACATTACATATATAAAGGAGTTTTGGTTTGACCTACTTTTCAAGGTCACAGAGGTCAAAGTTCAAAATTTTGCCTGTTGGTGGCACGTTTCGCAAGTGCTTGGGCTATTGACCTGAAACTTGGTACGTATACACCCCTATGCCAGATGACCTATGACACCAAGATTCAGTCCGATTCGATTCTTGGCTTGGCCACCAGGTGGCCAAAACCAAAGCTCAAAGCCTAGTAACTCCTGAACTGTTAACTGGATTGTCTCCAATTGTTTGTCAGAGGTGTATCTAATGAGGATACATGACATTATGAAAAGAGTTTTTGATTTGATCTACTTTTTACAGTCACAGAGTTCAAGTTCCAAATATAGCCATTTTAGTGGCATGTTTCATGGCTATATGGCCCTATTCTAACATGGTCATCTATGTGTACTGTAGAGCAAATTTTTGTCCAATTGGAATGCAATTAGTGGTTACCAGGCAGCCCGTCTTGGAAAATCGACGTCATAAATTCTCAATCTAGAATGTTTTGACCTTGAAATTTTGACCGTAAATCATGACCCTGGAACTCACAGCCTGGAGCATTTCGATTTTACGTTTGTCATTTGTTCTTCTGGTACGTTCACACAGGTGAGCACATGGTCCATGGACCATTTCATTATACTTGGCAATTCAACTTTTGAAACTACATGTACATGCATGTGCATGAGAAATGTGAATCACATCACATAATCCAGCTGTGTGCATCAACTTGGTAAACACACAGGTGGATGTCATATCAGGGTACCCAAATCCGTGGTATACATGTGGTGGTCTACAAAAACCCATCGGAAGTCAGGTTGCCTGTGCATTGATCTGCTACTGTTTACCTGTTACGAAGTACATTTCAGCTATTGAAATGTGCGGGTTCATCAAGGCCATTAACACTTTCCTCAAACGCGACATCTGACGGGTTTTCTAGACCGCCTCACATACGAACAAGTTAGCTGTTGATGCCAGGTGTGCACTGGACAGCGGTGCATGGAATCTTCTCGCCAGCGATGCTTGCCCAATATCAAGCAACACCAAAACCGATATCGCCATGTCTGCAGTGGCTGGCGAGAAGATCAGTGGCGACTATATACATGTTCGGTTGAAAGTGTACCTATGTTTACAAAGTTTTTCCAGGGTATTTTTTACTCAAACACGGATTGCAAGTGAACTAAGTGTATGCATCCCACATACACATCACCGTCATATTCACAATTGCCTATAGTTCACGAACATACAACAAGTATAGCGTGTAATGTACACACAGACGCGTACGGGACTGGCAAAGTTCCAAGAAAGTGCAAATGACTTTTCCAAAACTCCGCCATGGTCACTGTCAGACGCACTCGCCGGGCCACAAATAGGCCTGACACAAAAATATAACATTTAATTTTCAATAAATCATGTAAAAGGTCGATATTTTCTTGGGAACAGTCGAAAATCTGCCGGGTGGTACACTATTTATCCATTACATCTAAAGATCACCTGCGATATCCCCTGGTGTGCTGCTGGCTTCAGTGCCAATTCTGTCAACCCTTTGAGATCATTTTGTGAATATTCTTGTCTCATCATTAAACCACCATCAAAGTTAACGATAGTCGATCATTGTCGATTGATCATTTCCATTACAAGGAGATGGAGATGCTGGCTGCCACTGACAGCTGCGTAATCTCTGAGGCACTTCCCCTTCTCATGAATGCTTTGGCAAGGTGCAGGTGAAAATAAAACTGCAGCCATATCCGAAAGATAGATTTTCACCCCGTGTCTTACGCACCATGTAAAAAGGGCTTTGGTGTGCTGCAAAAGCTGTACATATGGAGGGGAGGCATAGTGTCGGCAACATCAGAAAGTAGAGGAAAAAGAACAAACTTCTAGACCATACCTCACCAGCTCAGAATATAAACGAAGAACTCTGTGGCTTGAAGAATAGCTGCTCATATAATCAAAATTCATGAATTCAACTTCACGCCGATTGGATGCTGCACATCTATTGCATGTTCAATGATTCTGCTATCCAACTTAACCAGTTGTCGATTTCTTATTCTGAATGTTTTCTTAGACAGGGGAACGGTACATCCATCACAATAAAGCAGACAGTTTCACAATAGGTTTAAATTCGTAATGATGCAAACGCTGAATAGAGATATTCACGGCGAATCAAATGGTGAAATGGTAAATTTACGGTATCAGTCGATTTCATTTTCGATTGAATTATGCCTTCATTTGAAGTAAGAATTGGATGAAAAGCAATTTTCGTCACAACAACGGTTGGCATTTGCATCTTGGCGGGTGATATATTTGTGCTTTATATTGGATATTCAGCTACGTTCTGCAAAAGAAGAGAAAGCCACTTTCTAAAGCCAGGTGTAGATCGCACTTGTGACTGGAAGCAGTTGATCTGATCAGTTGCTGGTGACGTACGTGCTGCACGCACATCGCAAATTCAGCAACTCAGTAAAACTAGGAGGATCCAGTCAGTCCTCATGTCCTGACCGTGTACATCGCACTTGCGACTGGCAGTGATTCAGGTAACATCTGGGGCGTTGAGACTCGATGAGACTAGGTTTCGTTGAGAAAACTGGCACTGATCAGTCGACTGAACGAAACTGGGTACAACTAGTCGATAGAAAGTTGAACGTGTGCAACTCGAGTCGCAAGGGTGCGTACATCGGCCATTTCTAGCGACTGATCAGTTCCAGCTAGATCTTCCCAGTCGCCAGTAGCTCAGTGGTGACCACTTGTCTCCAGTCGCAAGTGTGATGTACGTTAGGCTTCAAACTTGGGGTGTGTTGGCCCTGTGGGTCAAATCTTGCTGTAGATTTTAACGTGCAAGACTCTCTTAATACCAGCCAGGAAGCACACATAAAGTGCACTAGTCTTGAAATAAAGATTTATTTGCCTGACGTGCTGGCAAACTCCTTTCTTGCGAGTTGCTTGTTTTCTTTCCATTTAGTGGCAATGTCAAGCTGCCATTGGAATTATCAGACTTTGGTGTGGTGATGTGCTGGATCATGGGTTGCCATTGTAGAGTTATTGGACGAGTAATGCTCCCATTACTCTAGAGCTAATTTCACATTCCTCTGCAAATAGAGCACCTTGATCCTCTGTAAATGGAGTACATTGTACTATTTCTTTGAAACCATGGAGGCAACGCAGGGCAATAAGAGCTGTCAGTCAGTTGACCAAGAGCAGACCTGCAAAAGTCTCGCGCATTTCGCGGGAGACTCACTCATTTACACCTGCCCGCACTCACGTGAGTTGTGTGTATCTCACGCATTTCCGCAAAAGTGAAGCTCTTCAAAAAAATTGTTCCCCAACATTTTCCAACTGCGTTTGTTGACTATCGTCTGCTCAGGCAGCGCTCGCACCGTCTGCCATTTGATTATGTAATCAGTGTTTTACTGCCAATGCTATCTGACCAATCACAGCCCTTCGCTGAAAGACATTATGCCTCATGTGGTTTTGTGCAGAACAATACAGTTACGGGACCATGGCAGATTTAAATGTTAGTATCAGTAGTGAAGATGATAAGCCTGCCGTTGCACATGGTTTAATGGCCGATACCCCACTTTTAAAGCCAAATCTTTGAAAGTGTATCACGTTTCAGATGCTCAAGCAAGTCAACCCCAAAATGGCCCATTCTCCATCAAAATCTTGCCCAAACTACAGCAAGGTATCCGAATACCCTTGGCAGGTCTGCAATAGGTGTCGCTATGGCCCAACTCGTTGTCCAGCAACCATTCATGGTTGATTGCGCACGAGTCAGGAGAATTTTCTTTTGTATTGGTCCTCTAGAACTTTGCTGTCGTCTTTTGGCAATAAGCATTGGCTGACTACTTTATTGAGAGAAGCAAGTGGAGAGAGGTAGAGTCTCACATTCATTGGGATTTGAACCTCAGACCAACTGAGTGCTGGTCAGTGACTACTCCACAGCTTGCAACACTGGTGAGTCGGTCTTGAAATTCTGCCAGTACTCATCAACTTTACACATCATGTATCTGAATCTGAATTTAGAGGGCCACGCAGGTGACATTCCGATCCCAAATCATGACATATTCAATACAGCCTATGTCGTATTCTTGACAGATACGTATTTCCAAATGTCCCCAAAGATCGAATCAGGAAGCCAATAGATGGACATTGTTAAGTCATCATCTGCCATCTGAATTTCGAGGGGCAGGTGACACCCCGAACCCTTATATCATGATGATTGTATATTTGGTATGTTCATTAAAAATTGCTTTTCTTAACAGATGCATATCCAAATGTCCCCCAAAGATCCAGTTAGGCAGTAGAATCATTCGCAACATTGTTTGAATCTCATCCATTTCTACTCTCACGAACTCCCACTAGACCCCTGAATGTCATTCCTGCATTGATATCATTCTTCATCTCTCGCTAAACTTTCATGAATTCATTATAACTATATCAGATAGTTGCAATGCTTTCGATTATGTGATCGCTACAGCATGGCAGCTGGAGTCGCCGATATTGTCGGTCAAACGGAAGTTTCATTACCGAAGAGTCGACGGCTTTTCCTGTCGTGGCAGAATCGGGCTCGAGCATCTGGGAATCCGTCAATTTCTGGATGGGCGGCAGACATTTGCATGGGATTGTGTTGACACGCGTATCTGATCAGAATGTACAGTGCGAAGTTAATGATGTGCAGTTTGGTAAGCGTCGGTATTTGTATGAATGGTAATGGTGCTGAATTGAATCCATGAAGGCAATAGCGAGTTCAAAGGGTAAATTGGTGTATCAAATTGAATCAATAAAAGTATTTATCAGATTGAATGGATAAAGACGATTGTGGACGGGTAACTAAAAGCAAAGAATGGATTAAGTTGGTATCGGATAAAATCGGTTTTATTATATTGAATGGTTCCAAAATCGGTGAAAAAGCAATTTCGGTTCAGCATGCACAATGGAAACATTGGCCCTGTTTAACGATGGAGTCGTCAGACCTGCCAAAAGTCTCACGTATTTCACGGGAGACTCACGCATTTACACCTGTTCTCCCGCATTCCTGCGAGTTGTGTGTAATCTCACGCATTCCCCAAAAGTGAAGCTCTTCAGAAAAATCGTTCCCCTATTTCACAAACTGCATTTTCCAACCGTCTTTGCTGACTATCGTCTGCTCAGGCAGCGCACGCACCATCTGCACTTTGATTCTCTAATCAGTGTTTTACCGCCAATGCTATCTGACCAATCGCAGCCCTTCGCTGAAGGACATTATGCGCCGTGTGGTTTTGTGCAAATCTTTGAAAGTTGATCACATTTCAGATGCTAAGCAAGGCAAAATCTTGCCTAAGGTCCAGCAAGTTATCTGAACACCCTTGGCAGGTCTGGGAGTCAGTTCGATCCAGATCAAGACCAATTCACAAACCGACTAGGGGGAGGCCTATTGGTGCCTGTGTCTTCTTATAGCTGGAGACAATCCCCGGTCTGACCCACTCTTCCATGTCTTCATGTGATAGAGAGGGTGACTCTCTTTCGGCAGTGTAGGTTTTCTCGTGGCTCCAGTTTCTTTCTGCTTTACTTTAAATTTGCCCAATGTTGTCTAAAGAACATAAGCCACATTTACACTGCCAAACATTTCGGTCCAGTTGAACTGAACCGTACTCGGACCGGACCAGGTCCACTTCATTTGTACCGTTTAGACTGCACCGTGCAACGTACCTGAAGCATCGCTCTCCATTCAGTGGAGGTAAGAAACTCGCGCAATGCATGCTGAGTTTTCCCGCAAGGACAGACTTCGCGCATGCTCAATACCGGCCTAGGTAAGTGGACACGGTTCAGTTCCCCGTGCATCAGGTTTGCATAGCACATTTGGTCGGGGTACCGTACTTGGTCCGGCCCTAGACCACCGCCTTCTGTGGGTCTCGTACAGTTCACCTGTGGTCCGGACCGGGTATCACTTGGCAGATTCACTTGATTTTTGGCAGTGTAAATGCGGCGATTTACCACCCTAATCGGCACTCAACTGTCAACTAGAATGCACGGGTATTGAACTTGATAGTTGTGAGAGAGGTGCTGTTGTTTGCTGTGTAACTTTTCAGCCCTTCATCTCAATCGTGGTTTTCTAAGTTGTCCTACACGTATATGGGCAGATAAAGTATGGTGAGAATATTAGTACAGCCAAGTTCTAACCTGTGGCCTTTCGCATCAGCGTTCCTTCAGTTTTCACCTCTGTTCAACATTGGTTGTCTTTATTCTCTGACAATGGATTCATGGATCTGTAATCAATGGTACTTCTGAGTTGTCAATATGTCAAGTTCCTGTCTCTTCAATTTCTGTGGCACATCATACTAATGATATATAGATGTGCCGGCATGAATCGAGAGATTTCAGATCCTCTGTGGGTGCTGTCGTCACGATATCAACAACAACCTACAATTGGTGCAGTGCTTCATCACGTAAGACGGGTGCAATCACGTCCGCTCCCAAAATTGCACCGAGGAGCTCAATTGACCACGCTCCTCGGCATCCTTGAAGTAACTGACCATCAAATTTCACGACAAACTCTATAACAGTGCCGATTTTCTCCACTGCTTTACACAAATCAGACACTGTCAGCGATCAGTCGCCGCCATGTTTGACCGCATCACTCCTCCTAATGGAGTTACCGTTAGGAGCCTGATCACAATTGGTAGATATTTTTCCATTTAACCTTCCACTGCACTACTTTTCAAGATGGTAACCTTCGAACAATGCTAGAGGGTGTTGGTTAAACCTGATCCCAAGACCCTCTAGTGTCAAGATTGATTTCACGAGTGTGAACAGCTCCCCTCGAGCCTTTGAGGAACTCAACTGAGCTCCTGCAGATTTCAAACCTGAAGCACTGATTGGTGACTTTCTGACGTTGCCAGCTTGTATGAAAAAGTATGAAAAAAAGTATGAAAACAATTATATCAAAAAAAGGAAATATTTGCCCGAAGACATTCTGCATCCTTATTGATCATGCCATCGTTGTTCGTGTGGAACTTGTGCCTGTTAGGACATCATAATTTCAAATCAAGCTGACACATTGCTTGTGATAGCAGGTGTCATATGTTGGCATGTGACACCTCCGATAACGGCTTGTATGTGGCGACATTCCCTTTAGTACTGATCATCCATCATCAAACGCTGCTTTGGGCGGCCGTTTTGGAATGTTATCTATGTGGCATGTCGCTGTGGCCGTCGGCCGGCGTACATCTGTACAGCGAAATTGGTATCAATGTAAAAACAATGCCAGTAATCCTTCTGTGAAATGGAAGCAAGGATCATCGATTCCTTCCCACTTGGCTGTAATCCTTCTCATTTCCCGATGCAAATGTCTTGTTGAGATATGTTGATGATAGCCCAAGTGTGCCTTGTAATGGCCCCATTACACCCGAATGTTCAAAGGAAGTGGAGAAATGTCGCAAGCGGAGGTTAGTGCCCGTTATAGCAATGCCCACCACTAAAGTCATGGGAGTTTCAAAGAAAATTCATGCCACTGTTTAGCTACTAACCTTGGCATTATTTGAAGACAAAAACCTGTATGAAGCACTATTGAGCAACCTTGGCATTATTTGAAGACAAAAACCTGTATGAAGCACTATTCAGCAACCTTGGCATTATTTGAAGACAAAAACCTGTATGAAGCACTATTCAGCAACCTTGGCATTATTTGAAGACAAAAACCTGTATGATGCACTATTCAGCAACCTTGGCATTATTTGAAGACAAAAACCTGTATGATGCACTATCCAGCATTTCCGTACAGTCATTACAATGTCCACAGGTGAACACATTGTCTCTGGACCATTTCATTTCATGATGTCACTGGGCTTTTACAAATAGAAATATTGGAAAGATGCAGAAAGTGTCTCATACTCTATTTTTTGCACCACTGACTCTATTGGACGATTCAGGAGGATATGGATTGCCAGAAATCCTGCTCAGCAAAAGAGAGCCCCTTCCCCATCATGTGGCATACCCCATGTATCAGTAAGTACTAAAAAGGCGGTTCTGATGGTGGTTCAGCACGGTTTTGAACCGTGCTGAACCTCAGTGACACCGCCTGGACACCGTGAGGGTGTTCACCATTGACCGCCACCTCGTTTTTGGAACAGCAGGATTTTCAAAATGTTTGAAATTTTCACGGCGGTTCTCAAAACTGGGAATCACCGAGTTGCTACTTGTTGTCACCTTTCACAACCCTTCAGAACCGCTGAAAAAATGGCTACCGTGTTACTGCCCCCCCCCCCCGNACCTATGTTAACTTCTTTGTCTTCAAACCATTGTTTGCCATATTTGGTAGGAACCAAATAGTTGTATTGTACGAACGTCTTGTTAATACTGTGGTTTCCTTTTGTAGGCCTCGACCATGTCGACGTGCATGGCTTAATGTGTCAGGGAATTCCTATTATATTCCAAATAGGGCACCAACCAATCAAATTTCGTTCCGGACCTTTTCCACTACATGCATTGACTTCTAACAGTCGTGAGTTGTACCGCATGTCTACCTTGCTGACAACCACATCACCACCTTATCCACACCGTGTTTTCACCTACTTGTGCCAAACCAAACCGTGTTGAACCACCTTCAGAACCATCCCCGTGTGAGGCCTGCTAAATGCTGCCCATCCTCCTCACCCAAGAACTTCATCTCATCAACCTTCTCATATTGACAAACGGAAGTGTGAAGACAGGTGAATCTTTCACATTAAGCATCATAAATACCAGACACATTTCCATCCTCCATCTCGTGGGACAGACTGAAGAGAACTCGTTATTTTGTCATCAATGGTTGTTTTATTCATTTGGGAACACGGTTTGTTAATCATCCCACGCAGAGCCAGAGATGCCCCCACAAATTTGCGTGATCAGCGACAATCTTTGATGAAAATTGGCAAAAAGCAGCCAGACGTGACGGCCAGTGGTGAGAAGGGGCACACCCAGATTGACAAGGCAACTCATGCTACATTATACAGGCCTTTATATTCCCTAATTTGGGCTATTTCTGTTTAC
Organism: Notospermus geniculatus; assembly: GCA_002633025.1. Lineage (NCBI taxonomy): Eukaryota > Metazoa > Nemertea > Pilidiophora > Heteronemertea > Lineidae > Notospermus > Notospermus geniculatus. The sequence goes on from NMRB01004859.1 coordinate 9,978, forward strand.
TGTGGTATTGGGCCAAAGTCCCCATCAGAGCGCTGAAGGCACGATCAGGGGGAGCGCGAGGTGGGGGTTCCCTCCCTCATTCGAAAACTTTTGGAAAATAGAGGATGAAAGACACCATTTCCAGGCATCTGAGATTCCCATTTAAATGTAAAACAAGACTCAAATTTGGGTGCCCTTAATTTGGGCTCCGACGTTAAACGTCGTTAATTTGGGGGAATATAAAGGCCTGTTATATGACGGCCAATACTGCACGCCCACTCAGACTGATTCCCAAAACCGTGCTGAAAGTGGAAAGGGTGGAGGTACCACATGACACCTCTACTGTGATGGTGATCAAAGTGAGAAAAACAGCTGTCACTGTGGCGGAGTGGAATCACCAGCATCTTTCACCAGCCTGTTGAGGACTCGATTCTTAGAAGCCTCCAGGGTTTCTGCCAGAAATTGAAAGACAGGGGGTGCACCAGCTCACGGGGTACCACAGGTGCCCTCTGTGAGGGCACTGGGGACCTCCCTGATAAATAAAATTTGCTTTTCAAGTCCCAGAAAATGCATTTCCTAGGCATTTGGAAGAAGAAATCTGTTGCTCAGAAGACAGAAGGGGGTACACACCCACTTCTGCAAGCCAAGGATTTCTACCCCCGTAGGCCTACCCCCTGCGCACAACGCACGCATGATTACGTCTTCACCACATGGCGTTCCAAGATGCCGCCTGACGTTTGTGGAAAATGTGAGGATGGTATGCACATGGCGCTGTACTGGTATGAGGTACACTGGTGGTACGCAACTGGAAGGTAGGTCAGTTGTGCAGAGAACTGTGGAGGATTGTTGGACACACTGGCAGACTGAGGTGGACATCAGTTACACTCACAATTGAGGCTGTGGTGGATCTGGTGGAACCCAGCCATTTCTTCTGCGTTGGATTGCGGCTCTCTATGAGAAAGGTTGTCACGTCCAGTGTTGATGAGTTATTTTTGCCTCTTGCGGTGGATACAATAGAGTGTCAACTGAGGTTTTTGGTGCGATTGGTGGATCTCATTCAATTCTTCGGTGTTGGACATTGCGGCTCTCTGTGAGAAAGCAGGTTTTCCACGAGTCTCCAGAAGCAATTGTCAATGTTGATAAGTTATTTTTGCCCCTGGCTGATAATATTGACGATGTAATTAAAATCATTCCCCTATCTTGCTGTATTTGCGTTCCAATTGCCCACATATCCCATTGGGAGGCGCCTGTTGACATTAATCAGTACCCACTTCCCCACTGGTGGGAATGACATCATCGGTGCCGATATAACCAAAATGGCCTGAAGTTTATCTCATCTCTGCACACACCTTTTGGGAGTAAATGTCCGTCGTGATGGAATTTTGTTGCTTAAGCACGGCTAAAAATGGAAATAACGCTTGTGCCTGATGGCGCGTGAACGACCGGCTTGGAGGTTATGGCAAAATAGAGATTTATGGGAAACTAAATGTCACGCTTTGCCACTGAAAGAAAATCGGTTTGCTCTGTTTATTTGAGGAGAGTACACAATCCACTGTATTCAGTTCTTTTTCACGGACTGAACTCGTGTGTCTTCTGATTCTTCTTATCTGATCGTGTGCATGGTGCTCTTGGGAAATTACCAATGACAACTTTGTTCAAACCACAGAATTTCTGAAAATAATCAAAAGATGATTATTTTGTTGTTAAAATCCTTTTGAGCTTTGATTCAAATGTGATTAATTTTTGTGCAAATGAAGTTTAATTTTTTTAGGAATTAGGATTTTATTTTTGTTGATCCACCAGGTAAAATCTTACCTTTGACAACTGCAGATGAGCTGACAACTGTCACTCTGAGGATTTTACCACATGCTGGTATGAGGTATAAACTGAATACAATGTAATGAGTTGATGGAATTGAATAAGAAACGATTTAGTTTTTGGAACTTGGAGGATGTGCCCTAATCTGGGCAACATGCGTATTTTTATTAATTTTCCTCAATGTCTGTGTTGTAAAGCGCTTAGAAATTGTTTATGTTGAGCGCTATATAAATTGTTTAATAATAATAATAATAATAATAATATGCGTCTTGAAAAAATTGGGTATATCCTTCATTTACAGGGGCAAGTGTTTGATTGGCTTGATAAGCTTTACAAACTGGCACCAGTCTTCAACCATAATCCAACTATTTTCATGAACCTCATAAAGTATATCAGCTCTCAAAATACGGATATTCAAATGCAGTACAGGCATTCAAATGGCAGTAATTGGGAGCCTCTTCTCTAGAGGGTGACCCAGAGAAACTGCTGATGTTTGAGGGGTCGCACACTTTTTCACGGTGAGCCTGTAGTTCGTAGATATTGCATTTCAGCCTTGTTGAAACTTGAAAGAAGTTCCACATGAACCTCATCATCTGAAGAATGTTGTACACTTCACCCCTTTCTCTGACTGGAAACGGTCACTGGCATGTATAATGCTGACGTTAGGTCGCACGTACGATTGACTGTGCCAAGACGATTGACGATTGGCTGTGGAACACACAGTAATCATGTAGAGAAATCATAGTCAGGTCGCAAAAGTGAAAATCTGTGCACTTGAAACAGGCAGCGTCTGCGCACAGGGAATCATAATTCAAGCCAGGTCAACTGCAAATGGATTCATGATCAGCATGGCGCAGAGGTTGAACATGTTCAACTCTTGCAATTCATTATCTTTTGAACAGGGACTGATGCAATCGGCACAGGTACAAACTGCAGTCATGGTCACGCCATATCAGCGACTGATTTGTTCCACCCTATCATGACTCAGATGCAATGTCACCCTGAAAAGTCGGTCCCCACCTGTTCTGTATCGTTGCAAGGTTGTTCTTGCATCAGCATTATGCGCTGGAATCTCGGCCTCAAGACCTGAATTAAACTTTAAAGTAGCGCTACTGTTGTTACCAAACCATTACGCACCCTATTCCCCAGGGTCGAATTATTTATGAATCGCTGCTGATCGGATACATTGTTATTCAGCTCCAGTAATATCTATAGGAATCCAATGCCAATATAAAGCGGGCAGTTAATCACAGTATGAATGGACCCGTCACCCTCCATTCATCGTTGTGGCCATCCTTCAAGGGATGGCATACAAGTTTATCTTTCCACCGCAGCCATAATGGTGATCAACAGAGCAGACTTGGTGTGATCAGCATAATCAATTTCTTCAGACTGAGGCCTGTCTGCTGATTTTGGGACTGATGGCTACCATTTCCCACCAACTCCAAGGATATTATAGCCCCAATTTTACACTACCAAATTTTCAGTCCGGACACAGCAGCCTTTTGGTACAATTTTGCTAAGTGTAAACGGGGCAAACCAGCTTGTCCTGATACCAAATGGAACCAAGCCGAGCCCTGCAATCTGGATAGGCTCGTTCCGGTTCAAGCACAGTTTGGTTGAAATTCCACCAGTCTGAACCATGGTAGCATGAGGCATGAATCTGCAAGGAAACCGCTTCACCAAGATGCTGCTCCACAGAAGATCTTCATCACGAGTTCTTTATGTGCAACTCACAACCATAGAAAACTATGGGCAACAGTCTTGTGTCATTGCCCTCAGTGTAATTCATAAAGCCTTGTTCACACTGGCGGCGCGGTGCGTTGAAAAAACCGCCATAGCGGTGTCAGTTTTGACATAGCGCGGCACAGTGCGACACGGTTGCGTGTGGTGGTCATGATTAGCGGAAGTGAGATCATTCATGTCATTCAAATTGTGCCAGATATGCCAGTATCCTCACGTGGCAGGCGATTCGACGCGGAAAAATACTGCAGGAGCGATCGGGGGCAGTGGAAATCACTCGTCGCGTCCTACCGCTTCTTACCGCATCATGTCACACTGAAACAATCAGGTGCGAAAAAAATTCGCATCGCACCGCACCTGCAGTGTGAACAAGGCTTTAGGAAACCAACAATGCTGAATTACCCTTTGAGAACCAACACTGCTGAATAGCACACCGCCCGGTTTCTATTTTTACCAGCGAAGGTCGGACAAATATAAGATAACAAGTAGACTTTACTGAGTGACTACATTGTCGATGGTGAGACAGGACAAAAGCAGGGTCCGACGTCACTCGGGCGGTTCGCTATTACCCATTGAGAACCAATTGAGAAAACTCATGAGCAGCCCCCTTAATACCTTCAATGAGAGTTGTCCTCTCTGTCGCAAGAAGAATGGTTCTGACAAGGAATTGAACTCCTGACCTCAGAGATGGCAGGCACTGAACGATTGCACTGTGCCATTCTGGCGCTGATACCACGGCTCCTCTCACACCATACAGCCATGACTGATCACTGTTCAATCCCATCTTTAAATCATCCTTAAAGATGCCATTGATTTCACCGAGGATTTCTTATTTCAATATCGTTCCATCATGGTTGTGTGCCCTTGCTTCTGGATGGTCACTTCTCTGTGAAACCTGACCAAACAATCGATGATCCAGCACATTCTCATCTCATTCTTTCGTCTAATCAAAGAAATGGGATACTTTAGACGAAGGGATTGCGGGTACGTTCAGTCCGATTATTTTGGTCTTCATATTCTTATAATGTTTGGATATTAGAAGTGATTTAGGGTCCGTTGGCTGAGATTTGTTTGTCACTCTCTAAAGTGACTCAATCATGGAAAAAAATCTGTTGTATCGTGTATTTTTCAGCATCATCCTATCAAGATTTCTGCAAACGATGTCGTGGCCTTTTTTTCTGGGAACGCTTTTCAAACGACTCCACTCCGAATACTTCCACTTCTCTGGAAATTTGTGGTACTGATGCTACGTGTTGAACATCCTGGTATAAAATCATGGCTATATATAGTCAGGAGAGGATATCAACTTCAGATGGGAAAGCAGGCCTCACATGAGGGCGGTTCTGACGGCGGTACAAAACCGTGCTGAACCTCAATGACACCGCCTAGACACCATGAGGGTGTTCGCCATTGACCGCCATCTCGTTTTTTGAACCGCAGGACGTTCAAAATGTTTGAAATTTTCA
>NMRB01004859.1:15004-29356 GCA_002633025.1 Notospermus geniculatus
GGACGACGTCATGTCACGTCGGCGGCGCCCACGACGTAACTCTGTTGGCGTGAAATTGCAAACTTTTGAGGCTCAAATGATTCAATTCCATGGTGATTGCGGCCAGGTCCCTAAGTCTATTTTCAAACTGCTTAGACATTTAAAAACTAGAGATTCTTGACTTCTCAATGGTACAGTACAGGTCACAATTGATATCCCTACGGCTTCGCGTAAGTTACTCGTAAGTTACGCGTAACTTACACGTAACTCACGACTTTGGTTTCGCGTAACTCGCCTCGTAAATCACTGCGTAGCTAGCGAAATTCGCGTAACTCACCTCGTAAGTTACAGCGTAACATAGCTCGTGAGTTGTTGCGTAAGTTAATGTACGAGTGACTTACGCGAATTTAGGGATGTCAATTGTGACCTGTACTGTAGTTGAAATGTTTCAAACGGATAGATAAGTGCGAAGCAGTCGGCCTTCAAACTGGGCACACATTTATCCCAATTTGTAAACATGGTCCCCAACTAAAATCACAGATCTGTAACCCCTCATTTGTCAACTCATTCAGATTGAGAGAAATCCCATGACAGGACTTCCTTGGGGATGAATTTTCCGGAGACTAGTTTTCTGGGTACGAATTTTTCTTGGGGACAACTTTTCCAGGGGCGAATTTTCTGGGGACGAATATTCCTTGGGGACGAATTTTCCCTGGGGACGAATTTTCCCTGGGGACGAATTTTCTGGGGACGAATTTTCCCTGGGGACGAATTTTCCGGGGACGACTTTTCTGGGGACGAATTTTCCCTGGGGACGACATTTCCTTGGGGACGAATTATCCGGGACGAATTTTCCGGGGACGAATTATCCGGGGACGAATTTTCCTGTAACCTTCTTTTACATGTGGGCAACAGTCTCGATGTCTAATTGGTAACTTAGATCATCAGGTGGATTTGAACAGTCTTATTGAGCGTGCATAAACGAGGTTGCCTAAAGGTCGAAGGTTACATCGGCTGATATGAGATAGAAAACCGAATGCCGACAGTGGCGCTTTAAGATGACTTGTCTTATTCACTTTTAGAGGACAATATAACAATATAACAATATGTTCACTGACTGAATTTTTTCAATTTTTTCAAGGTTTTGCCCCACTTATAGGCCTACACTAATCAGGCTATCAAGACCAGATAATAGTCCTTCCAAATGCGTTGTTACTGTCCTATTTAAGCGATTTAGGACATAAACTTCTGTATTTGTAGTTGTGTCTCTGTCATTGTGTTGGGATTTCATCTGGTTACCCAGTCAAGTGATAGTCTGAGGATTCACGAACAGACAAAGTTACCATGCCATCTTATTCAAATCACTCCTTTTCTGTTCCATATGTCACTACCTGGGGTTACTTGGTGAGAAGTTCCTGCCATTTCTCTTCATTTCCTAGGGTCCCACTGGCGAGTTTTGCCCATCTGGGCCTGTATGCATAAAGGTGGAATAAGCTTATTCCAGGTATAACTTAACGATATAACGTGAAGCTATACCTGGAATAAGCTTATTCCACCTTTATGCATACGGGTCCTGAAGTCTGCGATATATTCCCTCGACAAACTGCGATATTTAGCATTCGTTGTTTTTCATGACTGGTCGCTGATTGGTTGAACACTTGCAGGCCTACGACCACCCACGACCCGTAATTGTGGGTGGTCATAGATGCTCATAGTTTCTTCGCACATTACTCGTAGCTAGTCGCAGACTGTCGTAGATAGTCGAGGTTACTCTTCCATATAACCAATACCTACGATCCTGTATGACGACTATACGAGATAACTTTGACTAAAATTTTGTCGCGGGCAAATTTTGAACTTTTTGAAAAGTCTTTCTGCGAGCCACAGAATCATTGTGAACACAGACGGCAGTCTAAGCTGTGACAAGGACCTACAACTTTTTTATTCGTCCCGTGTCGCAGGCCAAAATTCTCCAGTGGGACACTACCATAACCTTTCCTCCTCTTCAGACCATAACATTGGAAAATGCCCCGTGCACTGAAGCTACTTGAGTCGTGCAATGTATCATAATCGTTAATTTGTGTCCTTTCTTTCTCACTGTAGGGTGCACGGAGGGCAACAAATGTGACATTTCAGAGCCATCATGTCTCACGAGACAAGCGTGGACAAGTTCTTGGCCAGCGGGGTGGTTTCCGTGGATGCACGGTCTGGTTCACCGGTAAGTGTTGTATCAAATGTGTTAATGTCCTTGCGGCGTAGTCATTCCGTCTAAACCTACCCATAGAACTTTGTCCAAATTGAGAAAGCTACCAATAACATTCCTCGTTGTTAAAGGTGATGCTTACCCAGCTCAACAAGCGAACTGATCGTGCCAGTCAAGTGTCTGAATAGAGAATTTCGAAATGCCACCATCTTGAATCAATTAAAGTACTCCGTCGGGAATTTATTGCTTACTGAGAGCATTTTGCGCAATTGCTTTGACTTTGCTGCCTTTGAATAGCATTTAGAACAAGGTCAACTGCAAATCTAGGCTTAGGGATGTTAATCCACTATAATACGAAATTTGTAATTTTGAAATTGTGAATTTCATGGGCCGTGAAATTATTCTTGGTGTCATTTTTGAGTGTCTCGACTAATTCCCTTTAAGCGGCTGTCACTGTGCTATCTGGCTACAACTCAGGCAGTAATAATAATACTCTACCCTCAAATTTTCTCATCGTTGAGCTCAAACAACCAATTAAAATTTTTAAGGCCTTGTTATTGGAAATACGGCAGTGTGTATTATGTACAGTACTCTGCACAATTGACCTACCATCCTTCTACGCCACGAACCATCCGCTACCTCATGCAGCGTCTGGTGTGTGCTGTCCTCATATCTTCCGCAGATGTCACATGGCGCCTTGGAAGGCATGCAATGAAGATGTCACATCATTCGCGTATGGTGGACTGAGGTTATGCGTGACGTACCCATACCATATGCAATGAATTGGAGCGTTCCTTCTGCATGGTATACACGGAAGGCAGGGTTTCCGCCAGAGGCGAGCAATGGGGGCCGGAGCCCCCATTTTATGATCTGAAAGGGGGCTTGCCCCCCTTATAATTGCAGAGCAGTGTCTTTAAATTGCCCTTATTTTCATTCAAGAGATACAACATTTGAACGGCGCGGCGTCATGGAAGGCACGCAATGAAGACGTAACGTCATTCACCCGACGTCACGTAACAGAGACGCGTGACGCACCCGTACCATATGCGATGAACTGAAGCCTGCTTTCCGCGTCTCGTTCGGGGAAGGTACGCGGATACAGGGAGGTCAATTGTATTGTATTGCAAAGTACTGTAGGTCAGTTGTGGTCCGTACTGTAATGTCTTCCTCTTCTTTCCAGGTTTGTCCGGTGCTGGTAAGACCACACTCTCCTTTGCACTTGAGGAGTACCTTGTGCTTCACGGTATCCCTGCATACGGTCTCGATGGTGACAACATCCGTACCGGCCTCAACAGCAACTTGGGATTCTCCGCCGAAGACAGGGAAGAAAACGTCCGGCGTATCTCCGAGGTGTCCAAACTATTCGCTGACGGTGGCATTGTCTGTCTGACTAGCTTCATTAGTCCTTATAAACGGGTAGGTATCCCCGGGGTGAGGAAGTGTGGCCGTGCTCTGCTACGAGCAATTACAGGGATGACAGACTGTCAGGAAAACTAGCTTTTTTGGGAGCTGCCTCTAAAGCTGGTGGCACGCATACCAAGACAAGAAAGAAATCTCTATGATGTTGTCTCTGTGAGCCATCTCTGAGAAAAAATCAACATGTGCTATCTGTCTCAGAGGCAGGCGTGCTGAGACAGTCAACATAATGTTCATTTCCCATTTCTGTCAAACAGAACCACATTACCGGTACTAATCTTAGGGAACACTGGCAAATGTATCATGCGCCTCAATCTGAGAAGAAAAACGCAACAGTATCTTGGTCTGCACTAGCCTACCTTGAATTTCTAATGGGCGAAAATGGATTCTATTGATTTTTGGTACCGTTTGTTTGATGGTTCTGATTTCTGTGGTCTGAGCAGATTCGAACAAACGCTCCTCGCTGCCAGATATTCGTGATTTTTATTTGTTAATGATTTGGCTTAGTGGGCGAATGGAAATTTGCTGCATTTTATTTACTTCCCCATTTGACTCGAAGCAATTTTGAAAGCAGTGCAGAACATTTTGTGTTGGTGTGAGTATTCTGTAACAGATTTCCCCCGGCCCCACCTTCCGATGATGATGAAGTGATGAAATGTGAAGTTTGATGCTCTATTTACTTCACACAAACTACTAGTATGTGCTTAACAAGTTGAATGAAAATGCTCAGTCTGATATTTGCACACCTGTGTGCTGAAATAACTAGGTGGTGTTCTGTTTTGTTTCCTGTGAAACTTCATTTGACATGTTTGACCAGGTTGTTGCTGAAGTTGTTGATTCTTGTGCAGGTGTCTATGTTGACCACTTGGGGGTCCGCTGTTCAAACATCCCATGTTTTGAAATTAGGTTCAGGGTCAATAATTCAGTGCCTCGACCCCCCCCCACTATGAAACTCCCATTGTCATTTCTACATGTTGTTTTAGTTTACCAGGTGTGTACAGAGGCCTACCTATTGTTGCCTCAAGTCGTGAACTGTATCTGGAGTCACTGTGAGCTGGCTTCCCTGCGACAGGGGCTGTAGAACATGTAGAAAGCCTGGGTCAGTGGCATCAATCATGTCAATATGGCCTGAAAAATACCCCCAAAAAATGGGGCAGGACCCCACAGCCCGAGCTCATATTTGAATAGGGCATACATTGCCCTGGCGGAGACACTCAGGTACAAGGGACCACAGGTTTTAGTCCGATCCGACGGACCCTACTTCACAACTTGTAATGTGTATATGCCATTTGCCCAGAGTTGAACTGAGACGCTGATCCAGTGTACAGTTTGGTAGTCAAGCTCCCTAACCACTCTGGCTTATACATTCGTCCTTCCATGTGGGCTTTCAGTACATTGCACAATTGACCTCCCTTCTGCGCTGCGCACCATCCATGTACCACATGCGGCGTCATGCGTGTACCGTCCTCGTATCTTGCGTGTACGTCGTGCGCTGTCATAAGGCGCAGAGTAAAGACGTAACGTCATTCGCCCGTGGTGTGTCGACGTCATGCAGAAGAGATGACGCACCCGTACCATACACAATGAATTGTAGCGTACCTTCCGCATGACGTACGTGGAAGGTATGCGGATAAAGGTACATGTAGGTCAGTGCAACGTACTGTACCATCTGTTTCTGATTTCAGGATCGAGAAAAGGCACGGAAACTCCACGAAGATGCTGGCTTGCCATTCATTGAGGTGTTCGTCGACACCCCACTGGAGGTCTGTGAACAGAGGGATGTCAAAGGGTTGTACAAGAAGGCTAGGGCAGGAATGATTAAGAGTAAGTTTCATTTCACCAATATTTGAGGCAGGGTAAGAAAACCCGTCGGATGTTGCATAGGATAGTGTTCATGGCCTTGGTGAACCTGCACATTTCAACAGCTGAAATGTACTTTCTAACAGGTAAACAGTAGCAGATCAATGCACAGGCATGCAGTCTGATAGCCCTTGTTGATCATTCAGCGACGTCAGGGTTTTCCTAGACCGCCTCACATACATGTGTGGCGGTCTAGGAAAACCCGTCGGAAGTCGCTGAGTGATCAACAAGGGTTGTTAGATTGCCTGTGCATTGATCTGCTACTGTTCACCTGTTACGTAGTACATTTCGGCTATTGAAATGTGCGGGTTCACCAAGCCATTAACACTTTCCTCAAACGCGACATCCGACAGGTTTTCCTAGACCACCTCACATTATGGAACTCCTTCTTACAGCATTTTACTTCGGAAATGGCATCCCCTTGGAAATATTAACCCTTTCGCTGAGTTTGACGTGTAATACACGTCATGGCACATGCGCCGTCCAGTGCGGGTGACGTGCAGTGAGCTTTGATACTTGTCACGCACTGGCTGTAGTAGCTTTAAAAATGGTATACGCACTTGCGAAACTTTAGTTTGATCAGGATACAATAGATGGCGACACTTTTGAATTTTTTTGGCGCCATTGGGAGGTGCCTCCACCAACGAACTGATGCGCAGCACTGCATGGCAACGCGTAATAATGGCTGACACAGCGAAAGGGTTAATAAGGAAGCTACAATGTACATGTATTCCACAAAACTCCGTAGTCATTGTTTTCAAAAGTTCAGTTCAGTGTAAAATACTCTATGCACTGTGAGAGAGATGTGGACAAAGTGTACTGGTTCAGGGATGAGATTTTTCCGGATTTATCCGGAATTCTGGATTTTTGGTCTGCCGAATATGTATTCTTGATTTTGAATGTTTTCGTTTGGCAAGACGGATTTTACCTGCAACCACGACGAGACAACCAACATGGCTGCGCCCATGGACCGCGCCATCCTTCTTTTGCATATCGTGAGACTTAAACCTCATTCCCAATCTAACCTTGATTGCATTGGTTTAGTGTAGCGAGGGCCAGCTAGTATGCACCTGTTGACGAGGTTAGTAACGAGATGCGTATAAAGTACTGCGCAGTGGTTTAACTTGGCGGGCCGAACAATGGACATGATGGATGAACTGATTCACGAACTGATTCTATCATGTCTATTGTAATTGCATGTATGTAAGCTATTGTTCGACTGATCTGTTTATTCCTCCAAAAAGTAACATATTAATACAGCTTGGTGAGGTGTTAAAGTAACTTGGGGTATTTCCGGATTTTTTAAATCAGGCCAGTCTCATCCCTGCTGATTACACTTCCTACTCACTCTGTTACCCGTTGGAAGTAGCTGAAGAAATTTATCCCGTGGACATTCCTGAATTTGCTTCAAAGGCTATACAACAATAGCTGGAATATTTCCAATAAGTCCCATAACATGTCCTGTATTATTCGTACACTCTGAAGATTTGGATCAATTTTCTTCCTGCTGTCCACCATGACTGAGCTCAACCAAAATTCTGTCTTGATTTTTCCAGACTTCACTGGTATTGATTCGGCCTATGAACCCCCATCGAGCCCAGAAATAGCCCTGAAGGCGGGCTCCGACACTGTTGATGACTGCGTCCAGAGACTTGTACAGATGCTCCAGGACCGCTACATAATCCCCATTCATGCCTCGAGTCAAGTCAAAGAGTTGTTTGTGCCTGAGAGTGGTGTGGAGGCTGCCATGAAGGAGGCGGAGACGCTGAAGTCAGTGGAGATCACAAAGGTACCCTTTCAGTTTGTTTGCTGCAACGAACATAAGTCTACAACGAACACAGCCATGACAGCTACATGTATCTAATGCTGCGTTCACACCTATAGCGCATCGAAATCGGTTGCCGTAAATAAAAACACGGAATTCGATTTGGTTACACCGGGTTGCGTCACACTACAACTAAACCGATTTTGATTCAAAACAAAATGGGTCACACTCAACCCGCAATAAAGTTTTTCGCGCATCGAAACCGATATAAATACCGGTTTCGTTAAATCGGTATAAAAGTGATCTATTTCGATTTGAGTGTGGTGCATTGTATCGGAATAAGCCTTTATTGCGAATTCGATTCGATATAAAACCCTAGTGTGAACACGGCATATGGGTGGTTATATCCGCAAATAGAGACATTGTAAGTCATGATCTCTTGTCGTTGTGATGTGATCTCTAGTCGTAGCTAACGGAAAGACCTGGGGGACACTGCAGTAATAAAGATTATGTGGGGTCATAGGTGATGATATGAACATTGCAAATTTAGAAGAGTTTGTAAGTTTGCTCTGTATTTTGTTGGGATGGTCGGTCTTGAATTAAAGTTAAATTAAGCCCGATGTATTTATCAGCTACAAACGACTCCAGATCATCATTATGACTGCAGTGCCCCCCATCCCAACGTCTGTCTTAACTACGACTCCAGATCACAGCATAATGACTAGAGATCATGACTTACAACATCTCTACAGTCTTCACTTTGTAAGGTCCTTTTCTGATGTAACTGTCCGTAGTTATTCACCTACTGCCAAAGATTTATTCATAGTCTACATGTATTATCAACCTGGAGTCTTCAATAATCAAGTACGGTAATATACGTTAACTTGAATTTAATCGCATGCCGCCTCACAGTTTATTGCCCATTACAAGGGACATCAGGTGCTATTTGTGATTCACATTGTCGATTTCAGACTCTGTCTCTAAATAGTCTTCCCTTACTTGTCTCCTTTAGAAATGTTTCACATATACATGTGATAACTATTGGACTGGAACTGAAATGTGCTTTACACCTACCTCCTTGCGAGTTGTCCTCAGAAGGGCAGCTTGTGCTGGGGGTACCTGTGTCTGTGGCTCAGGGGGTTAACCACTTCACTGGGAGTGCGTTTTGTTTCACATTTGCTACGCTACCCTGCATCATTATGGCGCAAGTATGAAGCAACGTACCATAAAGTGAAATATTTTCACATCCTAAATGTTCGCGAATGGCCTAAAAATCCAACATTCGTGGGGAGAAATTTTCGCGGAAAAGGGCCTTATAAAAATTTTCGGTGGGGAAATATATTCGCGAGTGTCGCACCCTGAACAATGAAGATCGACACCACACTTCTCAGGAAGCTGTACATGTATATCCTGGCATGACCTGTACTATCAGCTGCATACTGCAATGCTTGTTATGTGTAAACACTCATTCTGGGCACATAAGAGACTCTGGGAATGACGTCACGATGGGAATCCCCATGCCGCATTGGTCAAATGTTGCTGATGACTCATCGATGTAGGGTTTAGCGGGGAACAAAATTCGCGTTGCATAGGGTGGGTGTATTCGTGGAGAAAAAATTTAGCAACCACTGCAGCAATTCGCGATTTTCGCCCCGCGAACATATTTCGCCTAACGGTATTAAATAATTTCCAGTAGACAACGCTAGTGCATTACGAACGGTTCAGGGTTTTTTGAAAAAGGCCAGTTTCATCCATGATGTACATGTATGTTACACTCTGTAAGGAATTCATTCATATTCTTACTACCTGCTACTCTTTCCTTCAGCTCGACTTGCAGTGGGTGCAGGTCCTCGCAGAAGGATGGGCAACACCCCTGACTGGCTTCATGAGAGAGCGGGAATACCTCCAGTCACAGCATTTCGGATGTCTCTTGGATGGTAAGTGGAGGTCGTATGAAGAGCTGGTCATGAAGTGTGTCCTGGTCATGAAGTGTGTCGTATCTGGCAAACAACATTTTATAACTGGCAGAAAATCAGTTTCCTCGGAGATGAGAACCTGCACTACCATCCTATCAACACAGGGTCTTAAAATTTAAAATATTGAATCAGGAAGTGAGTGCCAAATACGGCATTGTTAGCTTTAAAGATAACATTGGGCGATTTTTAGTGTACCGAAGTGTAGGAGGAAACTGGAGTACCCGGAGAAATCGTGCATTGTCAGAGTCGCCCTCTCTATCACATGAGTACCGAGTCTAACCGGCATCAAACCCGGAACTCCAGAGGTGACAGGCGCTGATGTTTCCATTGGGCCATTTCGACTAAGACATCTCCTCTATTGTATCTTTTCATAAGGGAAGCAATGAGAAACCCGCCGAACTACGCCACGACGTGGCGCTGTCACTGTAAGACCCGGAAGTCCTATTTTCTAACAGTATTTCCATTTACTTCTTGCCCCAAAATAAACCACTCTGTTTGGTTCAATTTTGATTAAATTACACTGCCCTATTTCATGTTCAAAGTTCTCCATATATCACTGCTCTGTTTCGTCAGAAATGCCACAGGATACCAATATTGACAATGTCTTTGGGGAAAATTTGCACGGAAAATTGTGTAGAAAAATGTACACATGCTTTGACGGCGCGACGTCAACAGCGAGAAAAGTGACGTCAGTACGTCATTCGGGTCTTATACTGACTGCGCCATCTGCAGTCATGCGGGTTCCCCATTGATGTGCAATGTCCTGAATCTCAGGATACTGCACTTCTGTGACATGATGCTTTTTCAGGCCGTAGTCTTCATGTGTCTGATCCAATGCTCACACGGTATGATTATGGCATTGTGTCCGATCTGTCTCTCTAAAAACGTCTTCTTTCATAGAATCCTTTGAGTGGGGTTGGGACAGTACAGATCACAATATGTGACTGTCTATGGGAAAACCCGGTCAAAGTCACTGAACACCACATGGTTACGTTGAGAGTGTCATCACAATTAAAAAACACCGGTCTGTTGGTGGCAAATAAAGCCTTATCGATTGTGCAACAAAGATCAGGTATGGTCACTCCCCAGTGACTTTGGCCGGGTTTTCTCATAGACGGTCACATATATTGACATCCCTACGGCTTCTCATATTTACATGAATTTAGGGATGTCAACTGTGATCTGTACTGTAGTCCAGAATAATAGTATAAGTAAAGTCGTCTCTGAATTTCACAAATTTTCGGCCCCAACTGGGGTCTTCCTCAGGCACTTCCTAGTAGAGATCCCAGAACTTTCTAGTAGAGATCCCAGTAGTTCAAAATAAGGTAACAAACTAGTGCCTCATCAGCCCCTTTAATTTTTTGTTTTAAGGTATGCTCTACTTACACCGCAATGAGATTGCATATCACAATATAAATTTAAGTATGTCTATAGATACCTCTATGCAAGTGCATGTCGTTTTCACTCGTAGGTTTTGGTTTATATCAGTTCCCTTGTTAGACAACAGGGTTTATCATGGAAGGTATTTGAGGATTATTGTATTTTATGTAACTTTTGGTAAATCGATTTCCCATATTTTCTTCATCATTTGTAAGAAAATCATTCTTGATTCGGTGGTGGTGGTTGACCGGATTAGTGTAGCATATCTCCAACAAAAACAAGAAAGTCTGACACATTTCCCTGTTCGAAGATCTGTGCTGGCTCCCTCTTACAAATAGCATTGGTACTGGTGCTTTTATTCAAGGCCAGCCATGATCTGGCGTCAGGTTATCTTTGTGAGCTCATCAATCGGCCTTTTAATACGGAGTCTGTATGATGCCAGTTCACTTACCTTGCAAGGGACAAAAAACAAGTGAACTGGCCTGTGTCAGTTGACCTATGACACCAAGTTTTGGTCCGATTCGATTCTTTGCCACCAGGTGGCAAAAACTAAAACTAAAATTATAATAATTCCTCAACTAATTTCTGGATCGTATCCAAATTTTCATCGTCGGTACATGACATGTAACGGGTTTTTGGTTTGACCTACATGTACTTTTCAAGGCCACAGAAGTCAATGTTCAAAATTTTGTCATTTGGTGGCACGTTTCGTGGCTATACGACCTAGTATCTTCTAGTGTGATCAGGTGTCTGGGTACCCTCTGTACCTGGAACTCAAGGCTTGCCCGGGAACATTTCGATTTAACATTTTAACATTTGTCATTTGTTTTTCTGGTACATTCACCCAGGTGAGCACATGGTCCATGGACCATTTCGTCAGTAGCTGCTCAAATGCTGTGGAATAAGTTGCCTGTGAGACTGACATTCATTTCGAACTGAAGTTGGGTAAACCCTTCCCTGAAGTTGCATCTCTTACCAGCTGCTTCTTCAGGATGGATGTTCTAGCCCTTTTGTACTGTACCACTCTCAGTAGGCTACATGTACCATGATGAGGCAAACGGCTCCTCGTAGCATGATCAGATTAAAATGACCATGAAAATCTTCTTCAGGTGGGGTGACCAATCAATCTATCCCCATCGTCCTCCCTGTACTGACCACGGACAAGGAGAACCTGCAGGGTTGTGAGGCCATCACTCTCAGGTACAATGGCAAGTGTGTCGCCATCCTACGATCACCGGAGTTTTTTGAACACAGAAAGGAAGAAAGATGCTGTCGGCAATTTGGAACGTCGCACAGCGGGCATCCGTATGTCAAGGTGGGTGAAACCTCTGCACTCCAGCTAAATGTGGTCGTTTTCACAGGTCATTGCTCATGGTAAATATGGAAAACATACAGTCCTCCCTCGCTATTACGAACCCTTCGGGGTCCAACATGCTGTCGAATGCACGCACTCCCCATGTTTGTCAGTTGGTAAACAATACGTGTCTGCAGAATGCGCACGCTGTGCAGTCATTTGTCTGCCCTTCCTCTCTATCTGCCTACCCTGCATGTGTCCTTCACCAGGAAGACATTCCAGGAGGATGGGAGCCCCAAGAACCTGACTGCTGTGTGCCACAGAGTCATACCCCTCCTTGCCCTTTCTTCACTCAATTTGCATTTTCTGATGTAGGGACCATCAAATTTGCTGTGAAGCAAATTTCACAGTTCTAGTTCTATTAGGTCCTACTATTTTCTTTCAGATGATAAATGAAAGTGGTGATTGGTTAGTCGGAGGTGACTTAGAGGTCCTCGAAAGAATACGCATGAATGACGGACTAGACGAATACCGTCTGACGCCATTGGAACTGCGTGCTAAATTCCGTGAAATGAAGGTAAACTTAGTATGACTAATAAATAATAATAATAATAATGCGAGCTTTTATATAGTGCCTTATACTGCAGTGCAGTCTCAAAAAGCACTTTCACATCATTATCCCAGCTAGGCCTGTGCAATCCAGATCAAGGTCAACTTCCTGGGAAGTATTACCGTAAGTCCGGTTTCCACTAGACCGGTTTCCGCTGCGGTTTGCGACGCCGGGGCAGTTTTCACGGACATTGGGATAATTAACATGCCATGTATTGTTAAACCATCAAAGGATTATCCAAAACCCTGTGAAAAAAAACCCAGCGCCGCAAACCGCAGCGGAAACCGGTCTAGTGGAAACAGGGCTTTACAGTCTGGCTGCTACAAAGCGCACATGACTAGACATTCACATAAACCATCTCTGCCAGCTGCATGTAGGTACTCCTTAACTCCTGGGTAGGGTGAGCCAATCGAGGTAAACAGACGTAGCCAAACTCTCATGCTGAGTGGAGGTCGAACCTGGGACCTTCTGACCGCTAGTCAGACCCGCGCCACTACACCACAGCAGCTTCCTAAGAAGGTCAATGATTCTTTCACGTGATCAGAAATCAAACCCAAACTGCACTGACTGGTGCTAACGATTCACTGCATCGTGCAGTCTGGCATCCCAAAAGCTCCTTTGTCCAATCCTCTGTTGAGAAAGACGTCTTTCTTCTTACTGCTATCCAACATAGAGCACAAAAAACAGCACACAAAATGATAGTAGAAGTAGAGTCGTCTCCAAATTTTGCAAATTTTCGACCCAAACTGGGGTCTTCCTGAGGCACTTTCTAGTAGATC
The DNA here is from genome assembly GCA_002633025.1 of Notospermus geniculatus. Taxonomy (NCBI): domain Eukaryota; kingdom Metazoa; phylum Nemertea; class Pilidiophora; order Heteronemertea; family Lineidae; genus Notospermus; species Notospermus geniculatus. The sequence goes on from NMRB01004859.1 coordinate 28,267, forward strand.
CCGGGATCTCAACTAGAAAGTGCCTGAGGAAGACCCGGTTGGGGTCAAAAATTTGCGAAATTTGGAGACGACTTTACTTTATCTTCTCACTGCAGTATTGACATGACTGAGATTCTCTTCCAGGCTGATGCCGTATTTGCATTTCAACTCCGAAATCCCATACATAATGGCCACGCCCTACTTATGGACGACACTAAGAGAAGGTTGTTAGAGAGAGGATATGTCAACCCTGTATTACTGCTCCACCCACTGGGTAAGTAGCACTTCTCAGCCCTTATATATAGGGCCTTTCGATCAGTTTCACTGTCTTTTGGATTATCGCCTTATGGAAATTCAAGAAATTCTCAAATGCTCGCTCAGTCTTTCTGGAAGCTGATGGGAACACATGAAAATGTTCTACCGGTACTCTTCCTTTTGGATGAAGGGCCAAGGAGCATCCTGCGTTTCCACAGCCCGCCCCTTGTGGCCAACAAATCTGTGAAATTCTGGAATTTTGGGCAAATCATTGAAATTCGCTGCAGATTTCGATGTTTCTGGCAAGGGCGCCCCTCTTTCCCAAATCCTGGATTCGTCCCTGTAGGAGGACACCAGGCTGTCGGAGACTTAAATGCTGTCTATGAGAGTTGCTCTGTCTGTCCCTTTTGATTAAACATCCTACTTAAGGGGCATGTATAGAGGCCACTGAGTGAAGTACCACAAGTGGGACCCATCCAAAAAGTCCAATATCCGTGAGGTTGACAGCCAGAAGGGCATGGCCATCAGTGTCTATACATGCATGGCTCACTGTACACTGCACACACACACTAATTACACAAGCTCCATTGTCTTTACGAGACATTACATCACCTGAGCTTTGGTGCAATCAAACTTCAAGCCACCACCGTTTCCGACTAATCAAGTAACGTAAAACGCAAAAGAATGACTATTGCTAGAGACAACGAGCAATTAAAAAGTTGATTAAATCACCAATCGTCCATAATCACCGGTGAAACTTACAATCCATTTCCAATTTCACAGAACATGGGAGCTACCATATTGAGATACTCGAACTACTTTCGAATTTCAGCTCGGTCCAGTCGGGTCGCACCCG
>NMRB01004860.1:2619-16889 GCA_002633025.1 Notospermus geniculatus
TCAAAACTGGATGAAAGTACACTGTCAGTGACTATGTGTGTGCTACTGCTTCTTCTACATAAAGCACAATGCTTATTTGCCTATGGAGCCTGAAATGAATATGCTCCTAAACAAATTCGAAAACACCACATGGCCACTTATCCTCAAAGTACACGAGGTCACAGCATCTCGTGAGTAGGAGCTGTCATTCACGAGTGGAATATTATAATTAGTCTATTTCTGGCTGACTGCGACCTAGTCAAATCTTGGCATAGTTCGTATAACTATCTATATAACTGCTGTATTTTGAAGAATTGGAAATATACAAGAAGAAAGGGACTCTATCTTCAAGTTGTTTCCGAAGCTACCCCCCCCCCCCCATAATAATTGTTGGAGAACCCAAAAGATGGGGCGTCTCATGAGCTTCAAACGAATGCAGCCGGAAAACCGTTTGGTAAGAAGGGTTGACCTTGCCAAAAGATACACTTTACAAGAAGAACACCCACGACATCAATCAGACACGGACAACGCACTGGAGTTCGGCCAGCAGTCTAACTCGGAGGACTCAACGGTACCAGATCCGGAAGCTATGGCCACTATGCCTCCAGTTTCTTTACAAAAGTTCGACTGGATTCAAAATGCAGAATTGTGGTGCTCCTTATGGGAATGGCTTCATGCGGCCATAAAATGGAACGCTGATGCGGCAGTAAATATTGGTTCCCCCTGTATCTGGGCAAATCTGCCTCCCTGTGATGTGGTAGCCTGCTGGACGCAACCAGGATGGACGAGGCTCAGTTGGAACTGGCATTTAAGGCCAGGTACACGATAGATAGGATCGCATGTTTGTTCATTCGGACAGTCAACAGAGGGACGGCAAACATGTGTCTGTCTACATCGACAGGAGGAGGTTGGCAATGGATGGCCACGCCATCCTGGAAAGGTGTTAATAATGGTCACTAGCGAATACCCGTGCTCGGCACGGGGAAGAATGGGTGGCTGAAGAGTGAGGGGCTTTTCGTCGTCTGTCTGTGAACAATATAACTGAGTTGATAGATTGCTTCTTCATCTACGAATAAAACCCAAAAACATCACCTTAGTCTGCTTTGGGGTGAAGGGCCTGTTGCAAATTTCCTCTTTCACGGCATCAATCTGGCTTTTCGTCTCCTTGATGTCATTTAGTTTCTTACCTTAAGCTCTGAATGCAGGCTGGTCTCCTAGTTCTGGAGTTAGCTGTTGCCATTGCTAAGACAGATAGGGAACTTGACAATTCAGTTTTTGATCAGCATGTAAAAGTGGAGAGATAGAAGTGGTAAGGCATTTGCTTTCTGTAAAACTATTTGAATGACTAACACTTGTTTCCTAACATTTCTAATCATGCATCGTATCCTGTTTTTTACTTTATCTTCCATATCTGCCAACTGGTGAACCTGAAAATATAAAGAATTTTTCTTTGGTACATGATTATGCCGCTATTGCCGTGTGCCCAAAATTACCTTCAAATACTTGTTGCAATGGTTTCCAACGAAACACCTGCCATGATAAGCAGCTAGCTGAATCTTATTCTGATCTAGTACCACCTCCAGGTTGGCAGTGATAGGGCCAGATCGGACAGTGAGCTCTTTATAAACTGGCCAAAATCTGAGGTCAACCAGATGTGGCCTGCTCATCATACAACACCTTACTGAGGTATTAGCAGCATCAAGACACGATCACCAGTATCAAGATGTCCACAGATCCAATACACAGCCCGTATCAAGACGACTACCAGGATTAAGGTGACGAAATGCCATGAGGGAAGAAGTCGTGCAAAAAGAAGCAATGTATCTGTGCGGTGTGTGTAGGCTAACAAGAACTGCGAATGAGAAGATGTGGAAGGGTCCGTTTACTGTGGAAGGGTTTACTGTGAATCATGCAATGTTTGGTTCCACCGACAGTGTGAATGGCTGAAAAAAGGCAGTTCGGGATAATGAGAAAAAGTGACTTTGGATTCCATTGCGCCAGATGCACGTTGCAAAACAAAAGGGCTTTCAAGTTCAAGGATTCCCTTGCAAAGCTGAAGACTGCGACAATCGAGTAGAGACGTGACGCCAGTGCCGACGAAATCCCCGGACACTGGGGGATTCTCGGACGAAGATGAGTCACCCGTCTCCATCTTTAGTTCCAACTCGGAGACGGATGTGAGCTCCAGCGTGATGGTTTACAGATTGACGAGATGCAGGATACGACCTATGGTGAGAGCAGCCTGATTGGAAAGACCGAGTCACCCCAACGGCGAGATTGGAAAGAATGGGGTTCTATTTTCTTAGAGGTTTCGTGCAAATTAATCACGTTATGTAAATGTGATACGTATATTCTATGGCATTTAATCTTCAATAAGTGTTCAGTCTAGTTGGACTATTTAGTGATTGATGGACCGTTTGAGTTGTTGGTTGAAATGCTACGACTGTGGCAAGATTATGACGGAACATTAATTTCGGCAATATGGACATTATGCGTGTGTTGGTGTACGATGTGTCAATTCTGGACTGTCATCTGAGCTATATTTGGCGCATCAACATCTTGAGTGAACTATATCACATATCATATTTACTGGACTATAATGATAATGATTGCATGTTAAGCTGTCGTCCTGGCTGATTGGGCTGTGGGGTAAGTTTGTGCTCATGTCTCTGGTCTTTAAAGAGGGGGAGAGTGTTAGGGACAAGATTGAACTTCTAGTTACATTTCCAAAATTCCTTTCGGAATTATAGTTCCCAATTCCCAGTCGGCCAGGTGACACGGGAAGTAGGGGGGGGGGCGTCTCTGGGTCAGAACGTAGAGACATTAAATGGATTCGTTTCGCATTATTAATGAACATTTAAAGGTTACCTGAGAAGCTTCCCAGCACTCAGCCTCTCTGGAAAGATGTTGGAGTAAAGATCATTTCAGTGAAAGTTGCATGAAAATTATTCTAAAATTGCCCTCAGAATCCATATTGAGGGAAATAACTGCAGTACGACTGACTGAACAAGAAAAATACATCAAAACTACACCCAACTGTACTGACCAAGTTAAATGGGTTATTTTGATGTTTTTTGCATGTTTACAAAATCCAATGACATCAAATGTGCTGTTCTCCGCTGCCTGACATGGTTGTCAGGGGTGTGTAGTAGTCCTATTTAAATTGCCATAACTTTGTAATGGGTGACCCGATTTTCATGCGGTTTGCAGTTTCATGTTGCCTGACTTATGCTCTATAGTATTACGCAGAAAACCAGAAGTCGATAAAAGCTTCTCAGGTAACCTTTAATATTTACACTTTAACATTTGGACTGATGAAGATGGCAGGAAGGTGGTGCTTGAGATGTCCTCCATAGTAGTTGCCATACCTTCACCTGCCCAATCCACAGACGACGAGGAGGAGCCGGAAGCATTCGAGTACATATTGGAACCCGACGTCTGCCAGGAAGAAGGAAGAATCGGAAGTGCTTCATGACTTTGTTTACTCAATGGAACTTGACGGTGCAGCAGCTGCTGGTGATATGTTGGACAAGAGCGAGCGTATACGCGATAAAGAAGAAGGATTGGACTGTGATATTCATGATACTGGTATTGGCATAGAGGACAGCGATTCGAAACCTGGAACGGCTGCCTCTGCTAGTGCTAAGCCTGGACAAGGTGATTCTCACAATAGTGGTGTACATTCTTCACACATGACTGACGACGCAGGTCATGAATGTGCCGACCAAGCAACTTCAAGTCAAAACGGTGATAAACCTATCCTTAGGATAGCTACAATCACGTTGCTGATCCTGACATTTTGCATCAGACATGGCTTAAGTGGAGAGGCATTGTCAGATCGTCCAACATAGTCCAACTGCACTGCATGGTAGACAATGCTTGCAAGAGCTTTGTAAGGCTCTACAGAAACTCCTTTCTGCATTCAAAGACACCAGTTAAATTCCAATATTTTTGCAAGGAATGTTCATACTATTTAGGCGAATGTAAGTCGGATTGTAGCAACTGCAAATCAATGCATATTTGGTACTTCATAAGCAGGGAAAAGAAGAACCTTTCTGGATGATTTGTGTGCGCAGACCAGGTAGCGGCAAGTGAAGTTCTTGTGTACGACACAAAGAATGTACATGTAGACAAACTGCAAGATGGAAAGACGTACTTGGTTACAAATCTAATTCCAAAACAAACGCACTTCACAAACTCTGCTATTAAAATCTTCAATCTTGCTAGACTACATTGTAAGTAAGGACAGCAATGTGATCAACAAGACTGCTCTTCAACCAGACATCGATAAATCTAAAGTGTACGACAAGGAAGACTTCTATTTTGGAAGAGATGGACTAGGGAGTACGTTCCTTTATTACAAGAGAGGCAGAAGTGGTTGGGTGTTAAGCGCAATTTAGAGCCAGGTGATGTTGTGCTTGTGGTGGAAGATAAGGCACCTAGGAATTCATGGTCCCTCGATAAGGTTCTCGACGTGATGCCGGATCAGAAAGGGTTGGTGCGTCAGGTCAAACTCAGGACCACAGATAATGTCCTAACTAGGCCGGTGGACAAACTGGTTCTGATTTTGGAGCAGGAAGAACGGTTTAATCAGTATTTGTCTTCGGCGACCCTTGGTGGAGGGGTCGCAGCCCACCTGGAATCCACCACCGTTGTGGTCGTCGCCTTTTCCGCCACATGGCTTTGATTTCGAATTTTGGGTCATCCCTAAGGCCAAGTTTCGGCCGATTCCTTTGAGCTCTTTGGTGTCAAGGGATAAAAGATTCGGTGAGTGGAAAGATGAGTAGTTATAGAACAGCTAGAACTATGATGGTGATGGAATCCACCTTGATTTAAGTACGAAATCGATGTTTGTTTGTGTGGGGTTTTGTCAGGTTCTGCCTCTCTTCAGGACAAGACGGCCGCCATGCTTTGGGCACATCCTTTGGGGTCGTTATGGCATTTGCTGAATTGCTCTAATATCCTTTGATCTATCATGTGTGTTGATGGTTCTGTAAGGTTTATTTGGTCATTGAATGTAAAAAAGTGAAAGCAAAGACAATTTGTTCATGTATCTTCCATTTTATACTTTTCTAGAAATCAACATTACATTGGAACAGTAAACATTTGCGTCTTCGTCCTTTGGTCCCCAAGTCGAGTTGGCTGAGACATTTCAGAAGTTTTATTCACACAGGTACAAGTAAATGCTTAAATATATTGGTAAAAGCAAATGCTAGTCTTTATTCATAATGGCCCAAAGATTGATGTTTTCATGAGGGTGCTTATGCCCTTGATGTGTTCAATTTTTTACAGTGGATTCCTGACTGAGTTGATAATTTGGAATTCCAAATGTATGATTACTGAGGGTTTATTCCCACTTCGCCCGTTCCCATTTCGCCCCCTAACAGTAAATCCATTAAATACTGGTAGCTACCCCTAACAATAACCATTAGGGGCGAATTGGGAAAGGGCGAAATGGGAAGACACCATTACTGAGACAACTTTTGACAACTTATTGCACTGACATGTTCTTCCAGAGATTGTGCAGATGAAGCAAATACAATTCTTGCAAATTACCAGAAACTTTTTATGCGTGGGCGTCACCTCGATGTCGAAGAGGAGAGGCAAGAACTCATGGACGGAGAAGTTAATAATATATATATAACTCACCAAAACATTATGGGCCGAATTCACCAAGGGTGATCATCGCGCGATTAAGACTTAGACGCGTGTACCTTCTTCAAAAGCATGGTGGAAGTGTGTGCATTTAGTGAAGTTACACGCGTCTAAGTCTTAATCGCGCGATGATCACCCTTGGTGAATACGGCCCTATGTTTTCAGCAGAAGATGAACTGCCCTTTTGGCAATGTCCACCTGCCATTAAAGGTGCAGTTCATGGGTGAGGACGTAGACGACCACGGAGGCCCTCGTAGAGAGTTCTTGAATTTGCTTTTGATGGCACTTGTGGAACGTTGCGGTGTTCCAGTCCCTGAGAGTCTCCCTGAGACTGGAACCTACATTTTGGCCCCTGCCACAGAAACGGGGCTGGAACCAGCAAAATATACCTTTTTGGAATGGCTGCAGAAGGAAAAAATTGAAACTACTGCGCAGCTTCGAATGACGTCATTCAAGATGGCAGCCTCCTGTTTCAACACGTGTACCGAATAAAAAGTGAAGGTGGTTTGTATACTTCCACTAAAATAGTTCTCCCCAAAATACCATTCAGACCGTGAATACCTGTTTCTTATTACAAAATTCCTCCTTTAATACATGTACATTGTTTCAGTGAAGGTGAAGGTGGTTTGTGGCCAATCTCTGACGCGTTGTTCAGAGAGGATTCCCTGATCATTGCTGCTTTAGACGAAGCGAGAAGATAAACGTAGTTGGCACGTCGCGATAATCACCGCCTTGTGCTGTATCCTTCCACTAAAATAGTTCTCCTTAAAATACCATTCAGATCACAAATACCTGTTTCTTATTACAAATTCCTCCCTCAATAAATTGTTGCAGTGGAGGTGAAGGTGGTTTGTGTATAAGGAGGTAGATCTCCTCATTAGTGGCGAAGGTGAGGGAGAACCAGGAACTTCGGACGATGCGGACAATGATTGTCTCCTAGACGATCTGAAGGCAACATTCAAGGACAATGCCTTTGATGGACCGGCGATAAAGGACAGGCTGGCCAAAATCGTTAATAAGCGTTTTGAGGCGAAACTGAGTAGTACAACGCTCAAGGAGAAACAGAGTATACATAAGAAAAGCTGTTATTGATTGGCTGAACCAAAAGGAGGGTGTAAATTAGCTCTCCTTAAGTACTGTCAATCATTAGTAGGGAAGCTAACATTGCTGATGAGTCACCACATTACTCCTGCCCGCAGAACAGAATGAACTAACTGTTAGGTACACAACCTCATGTCATCATAACACAGAGTCCAATCAGGCAGATAATCAAAACAAACATTGGTGGCAGTAAGACAAAATCACCATACAGTACAGATTACAAATTACAAATTATTACAGATAAATAAGGATAATCCCAGGACGTCTGGTACCGTACATGCATACCGTACATGCATAATTGTTGAAACACATGGATTCGCATAATCCAAGGATAATTGTTACAAAACATCCAAGAATAGATTTACCAGTTGAAAGCAAAATGATAATCCACAGTCATCACAAAACCAAAATTAATCGAGCACGCCATTGACAGGCTGGTGTCCAGAACCTGAATTCCCAAACACAGTATTTAGATTCACCAAGAAAACTGGTTGCTAAAACATAAGTTGCTTGGAGACACAAATACAAAACATTACCAAAGCCTTATAAACATGCCTAGGAACATGTTGTAGCTCAAGCTAATCTGACAATAATTAAAGACCCAATTATACATAATTGTTTGACAGATGCAGTGATGTGTATCATTAAAATTACCGCCATAAAACTTGTCATCCTGTTCGCCCAGCAGCTACGGTTTCCTCTGCCATTGGGCAAGCCAGGCCTGAGGCTCACTCGCGACCCGTAAGTCTACAACCTCCTTTCGATATGCCAGTTAGCCAGTACCAGCCAGTCCACTATGATTCCCGCAAGGGTTTAGGTGCGCTTCCTTTGTCCACCATGTTATCATCCTCAGAAGTGGGGGCCATTGAGTCACCATCCACCATGTTCCACTCTCAGGGCATTCCCATTGATTTACACGTAACAGATGAAATCAGGGCCAAAAATGCGTCCTTTGCATATGATTTATTTATTCTATCCTGAATTCATGTGAGACCTTCGCTGTGCGTCATTATGTATGGCTAGGCCTACTGGGACGACGTTTCGCATCAACTATAGTCTGCTAGAGTAGCAGAACTTAATTTGCAGAATTTCGGTTCGTAGCATTTTCATCAAACTTTGCACAAACTCTGACGTCAGACAGAAAAAGTTTACGCATCAAGATATCGACATGGTTCATCTATCTGAGTTCGCAAGACGGCGGGTAATCTCTGAAGAAAGAGGGAAGGACGTTCAAGTCCATCGCTTCAGTCTATGCAACTGAAGCGGTACCTGTATCCGCCATCAGTGTCAGCCATTTCTGGAAAAAATACCAGTCAACAGGTGTCATCGGCGACTTGCCGCGATCAGGTAGGCCGAAGAAGCATGATGAGGCGGTCATTGAGATGATCGAACTAGAAATTAGGAGGAATGAGCAACTGACGACCAAGAAACTTCAACAGATTCTAGGCTCCCTTCCATACAGAGTAGACATCCCTCAGTCACGAAAGAGGGTGAAGATTTCGATAGGCCTATATCCGCTAACGGCAGCGTAAATGTACCGCCATCACCAAGTGCTGATCCGGAGATTGAAACTGACGTAATCCGAAACGGAATGGCAAATTTCTCGACGTGAAAGAAGTACTGCAGTGTCTTCAATCCACCAATGACGCATTACCCGAAACACCGAATCGATGTCGATAATGTACGAAATCTATTCTAAAAAAAACGTAACAAAGTGACTTTTATGATGATTGTGGCACATGGAATCGTGTTTGCGGTATTCAGTTGCATTGAATGGTATCCTGGAGAAACTTTTTGTAAAAAACAAGGAATTTTGCGTGGAATGTCAAATGAAATAAAAACGTGTATATGTGCCACTTGACCCCCAGCCAACAGAAGATAACTTATTGGAAATTCGACGTCAATACACAACTTTAAAAGATGGTCCAACTTAAAGGAAAGGGTCACTTGGATTAACCATACGCCACAACACATGAACGCCTTAAAGAACCACGCCGTCGTCGAGTATGCCAGTGTCCACCCTGGACTCAAAGTACACGGAAACGCTAAGTCATGCAAGGATAAATATGTTGGTTCCCAAGCGCCGACAATGGACAAGATTGCAGAGAAACTAAAAAACGCAAAACCAAGAGTAGTATACAATAAACTTCTCAATAACGAACCTATAGAAAATGTTCAAGAGACCAGCAACAGCTATACAGCAAGAAATATCACGATAAACGAAGATGACGAAAAAGATGGACCCGTTAAAAATCTAGCTAACCAAATTCAACAAGTTACAAGAATGTCAGAAACTGAGTCTATGACAAGCTCTGTTATGTTAGGTGGGAACTTTCTGAACCTGGGGCTACTACAACTTTCTATTCTCTTGGAGGTGGAGGTATATGAAGGATGTTTCAAAACCAACCCCTAAGGCCAAGTTTACATCGGATGACACGCGACACGAACACGAAGGCGAACAATGGCTTCACAAAGGATTCATCCCCATGAAACCTTTGTTCGCCTGCGTGTTCATGTCGCGTGTCCTCCGATGTAAACTCGGCCTAAGCCGTCAATCCCTCAAAAAAGGGCACCCCAAACTCGGGAAGAGAAACTTGCGAGGGATTGTGACTATGACAAAAGCAAAAGATGCCGGAAGTTTCTTCAGCAGTGGAAGCAGGAATTTCCTTGGGTGGAAGCAGTTATGGATGAGACTTTGTTTTATTAATTTTCAGTATGATACATATTTGATAAGATTAAGTAATTTGCAAGTAATTCATGACTGTCAGTCAGTTATTGTCAGTTTTGACTTTGTACTAAAATTTTACACGTTGATACAAAAAAACGGGATGTTACTATTATGATGGGTATTTTTTGTCATACTACCATGTGTCCCAATAAATTATGTTGGTTACATTTATACCACCAAATAGGATGAAGGGGTTAAGGGGAGGCCTAAATACTGGTTGTGATGCAATGACTGGTGATCGACGACCGTGACATGAAGTAAGGCCAAACCAATGAATTCTTCGGTAAAGAAGTAAAATGACAGGTGGCATACTGGTTCATTACATTTTGTTCCTCATACCAACTCTTACATCATCCTGTGGTGTCCTTCAACCTGAGCGCCATCAATTTCAACACACCTCTGGATTCTTCGTCTCATGGAATGAAAGGAGTCACGAACAAGGTTGTTTTGCCGTAAGCCGTCAACCTCTGCTGTTATCCGTTCGCGCAACTCTCGCATATCTGCTGGCTGTGGCACGAACACACGGTTCTTGAGGTAGCCCCAGAGACAAAAATCCAGAGGTGTCAGGTCTGGTGAACGTGGAGGCCACTCACGTTCATGACCGAGCGCAATAACGTGAGCTCCAAAACGTCGCCTAACTTCAGCAGCATTCTCAGTTTCTTGATACTGCAACACCATGAAGGTGCGCTGTTCATTTGTGTAAAAAGGCATTGATCCAGTGGCACTCTGAAGTCAGACTGATTTGGCTTGGCCTACACCCTAAACCACGCCCTCGCGCTTGAATGACCAAACTGGGCAAATGGATAGGTCTATTACATGTTACATGTTAGGCCCTNGATGGTGAAACTGTTGTGTTTTTCTGAAAGATGAGGAATTTCTGAGTGGAAATAGCCGTGTTTCCCGTTCATAGGTCTCAGGGTTTTCTTGTGAGCAAGATTTGAAGTTAAAAACACCAGTCTGCCTGAGAGTGAGAGTTGGAGTTAGATCCCTTGTTATACATACTAACAAAGTACCCGGGTGAATGTGGCTGAATGTGTGCTCTTGAAAACTGCGACTCATGGTCCTGTTCGAATGGGCAGTCACTTGGCCAAGACGTGGTATTCGAGGAATCATGACATTCTGGCCAGTGAATTCACCACACAGTTTGGTGTCCCCGAGCGACATGAGCGTCAGTTACACGGCGTGTGGCAACATGACGTCATATAAACCCAGGTTTCCGCAGCGATGACATTCTTTCGTTGATTTCGTCACTGTTTCGAGTGCTGGGGAATCTCCGCCAATGACGTCACGGGATACCCAGTTCCCATGGTACCGCCAATCAGCGTCGTCCAAATCAACGTCCTAATAGTAATACGTCACAAATCAGCCCGTCATCGACACGTATGACGTCAGTCATTCAGTGTAGACCGTTTCAACGGAATTTTGATGTTGGGACATGACGACGTCATCACTGAATGACTGACGTCATACGTGTCGATGACGGGCTGATTTATGACGTATGAGGATGTTGATACGGCCAACGCTGATTGGCGATACCATGGGAACTGGGTTAGGCCTACCCGTGACGTCATCGGCGGGGATTCCGCAGCACTCGAAGACTATTTCCCCATCAAAAGCACCTGTTCCAAAAAACTTTTAGTCGGCAGAGGGAGGTACAACATAGGCTACTGGACCATGATATAGCCACAGTTTTCACGAGCACATATTCAGCCAATCACCAGAATTTGCTGGCAGTTTGTTGCTTTAATAGTATAGGCCTAGATTTCTGGGGTATTTTACCCCGGGGGTCAGGACACTGTCCGTGGGTGCTTTTGGACCTCGGAAACACCCACCACCCCTGCCATGCATGCCTCAAGTCCCTGGCCGAATTCAGCAACGGTTGCCAAATTCGGCAACATTGCAACGAATAGACAAGTTGCGAAATTAGGCTAGCGGCCGCCATGTTTTTTATGGACTTTTTGACATTGCTTGGGTTTTTCAATGGGATTTTACACGTCAGAGGTGTTCAAAAAAAGAAAGGTCATAGGCGTACAGTCATGACAGTAAGCCACTAGAATTACATAAAGATATTTTAGCAAGCAAGCAGCTAATAAAATACATTCGAATTAGGCCACGCTTTTTTTATTCCTTGTTTCGCGGGCCCGCCGCTAGGTGAAAATAGGAAAATGAAAAAAAAATAAAAGGGGCCGAGGAAATAAGATGTTCTGTGGTATGGCTGGGATCATTTCACTATTACTGCATGGATTTCANCAAATACAGTGAAACACAGCAAGCATATCGTGCACTGGGAGCCACTCCCATCGGCAAAAAGAAGTTTTGTTGAAGTTTCCACAAATCAGACCTGTCAAAATCGCAACAAGATTGACTGCACCCAGTCTTCTACATGTTCTATGGGTTCTGTCATTCTCTAGGTTGGCAATCCTGGATGAGAGAAATCAGGCCTAGTCATGACGGCGGGAGTGCTGATGGCGGGTTCCGCCGTCATGACTAGGCCCGATTTCTCTCATCCACCACAAATGAATCCGTCTGCCCCGGGACAAAAGGCAGAAAAGGAATTAGGACGTATGCCTTCCTAGACAGTGGCAGCTCGGCCACCTTCATCTCAGAGGACCTGCAGAGACAGCTTGGAGTGAATGGAAAACCCATCAGGTTGCACCTCTCCACGTCAAGCAGCGTGCGGACAGTTTACTTCCAGATAAAATCTTGCATCAAATAAATGCTCTCAAGATGAAATGGCCAGGGCCATTGTGCTCACCTCTGTGACAGAGTATGAAGTGTGAGTAGCCTAGTGATACATTGAATGGTGAAGGATTAGTGCAGAAACATCGTAACATTTACTACCGATGAGATATGGCCAAAGTCAATTTTTCAAGATGGCCGCCTGGCAGCCATGTTGAAGTCCAATCGAACCGAAATTTGGCATTTAAGTAGACGGTACCAAGACACATATTTAGGCACGGTTAAAGCATCCTAGCTACCACTATTTATGAGGTGTGGGTCAAAGTCCATTTTTCAAGATGGCTCCCTGGCGGCCATATTTGACGTCGAATCTGCCTGAAATTTACCATATATTTATATGGTACCTACATACGTATTTTGACAACGTTAAAACATCCTACCTACTCCCATTTATAAAATGTGGGTCAAAGTCCATTTTTCAAGATGGCTTCCTAGTGGCCATATTTGAAGTCCGATCGGGTTGAAATTTGGTGCATTCGTGCAGGGTGCCTAGATATATCATCACACCAAATCACAACACTCTATGTCACCCCCCCCCCCCGTATGAAACACTGTCCTTGTTGCAGTGTTACTGCAGTTGTCATGACAAGTCATCAGCATTTCTGGTCCATTGTCAAGTATAGTGGTGTGTGGTGTGGTGTGTGTGTGGCATCGCATGAGGCATCAATTGCCAGCACTCAGGGGCAGCACACCCCAACCACTAGGCCAAATCCCCATCTGATTTTAAAGAAGGTGTCCAAAGCTGTTGAATCTCAACCTGGCTACATTCAGGTACCCAGTCCCTACTTAATCCACAGATACAAGAGTGGCACCCCCAGGCCACAATCACATGTCTACACCCAGGATCAGCACTGGTCAGCAAGCGTCTATTGATGGATGGATCGATGACCATATTCCAGGGGTAGAGACACAGTTATATGATCAGGTGGCGACTACTTCCCAGGATAAACTACTGGAATATCTTGTGAAGACTGAGACAGGGAAGGGATCTGCCTAAGATGGAACTCCCGGTATGACCTCAAGGCGGTTGAGCCTGGGTTCCAAGTCGGCGATATGGTGTGGTTATTCATATGTCCCGAGAGTGAAAATGGGGCTTTCCAAATCTCTTGGCCAGTTTTGGACGGGGCACTACTATATTGTTGAGAAGGCGTTGGCAACAAATTTCCGGATTCGGACGTTGGATAACCGAAAGGTACCCAAGAAGTCCACTCCAACAGGCTAAAACGGTTCCATCATGAAGATAGAAATTTGCTGCCGCCACCACAGAATGGCGGGTATTCGAAAAACCTGGACAATGGACGGTGGACGGTGGACGATGGACGGCTCTTTTCAGCATCATCGACCTCCACCACCTGGATGACAATTGTCGCATTTGCGACATACCTCCAAGACGTAAAAAATACGCCACAAGAATTTAAATGAAAAATAGTGCCAATGGCACTGTGCCCGCTTGGCTTGAAGCAGTTTGGCCCTAGAGACAAAGTCAGGATCAGATTTTGCCGAAAATTCATCTGAGTTTTACAGCCTAGAGGTACATGTAGATATGTGCAAAGTTTCAAAGCAATAGGTCAAACCGTTACAAAAAGAGCCAATATCGTAATTTCAAGTGAACTTTGACCTCGTAAAGTTGAAAAGTAGGTCAAATTGAAAATGCGAGTACTATATCTTATGTATCCCTATTAGATATACCCATGATAAAAATTTGACAAAGATCCGTCTCTTGGGAAGGGAGAAACAGTACTTTCAGTGATTTTGGTTTTGGCCCCCTAGCGGCAAAGTCAAGAATCAGACTTCGCGAAAATTTTGTCTGTAGGTTGCTGTAACCTAGAGGTACATGTGTACAAAGTTTCAACATGATAGTTCAAACCATTATCAAAATACAGCCCTTTGAAATTTTTCACAAAACGCCCCCTGGAGGCCAAAATAGGAATCCAACCGTGGTCAAAATCGAACTCGATCTAGATCTTAGGCCCATATATACACCCACCAAAGATAAAAAAGATTCGTCAAAAAATAAAGGCGCTAGAGCGCTAACGAGCCAAAAGTTTACGGACGTACCGCCGTACCG
>NMRB01004860.1:18433-29352 GCA_002633025.1 Notospermus geniculatus
GCCAACCGTTTAAAAGTTAGCTGTACATCACTTTCCAAGTCCCTGTACAATGCTCTGATTTTGGCCCAATGATAAAGCCAGTAGGCCAAATTCAAACGGGTGTATCTTCTAAACGCACCATTTGCGGAACTTAAGAATTGGGTTTTTGTGGTCAGAGGGGTGGAACCTAACCCACAAACCCCAAAAAGTTTTTGTACTCGAGATGCTGATTAAACCTCTCTGGGCTCCCTGACTAATTGATTTATGATGTAAGGTACCAACAAGCAAGAGAAAACCAGTGTTTTATTTGAAGTTTTCGATACAAACACAGACAAGTCGTCATGTCAAAAAAGGAAAAAAGATCAGACTATATATAATGGTGAATAAGGCAATACGCATTGAAAATGAGGGAGTCAGGTGATGCATTGGCCTCCAGGGATGGGAGTCATTGACGCATTGGGAAAAAACGGTGGAAGTCAATGACACCCTGACATCAGAAATTAATGAAAGCCCTGGTCTACCGCAACATGGTAATCGGCAGAGAAAGAAAGGAATCAACACTTAGTGTTGCTTGGCCCAACAAAATGGATTCGGGAACATTCAAGGCCCATAACGGAAGACAAGATGTTCTTTAAAACAGAAAGACTTTACATTGTGAATTCTTTCATTAAAAGCACAAGTAAGTATGACATACCTTAAACACTCAACGTAATTTTCAGATTTTTCAAAAATTAAGGTCAACATTAAATTCCAATATGGGTTAGATTTTGCAGTCAATGATTTGAAAACCGCTTTTAAAGACATATTTCTTTTAACTTCTACAGGCAATTCAGCGATGACCAATTGCGTTGATGAAGCTGTTGTTGCCTTCTATTCCGAAGACGCTCACGAAAATTGCCTGAAAAAGTTCTTGCACGGGTGCAGGGAGAATTATATTTTGATCGATACCCAAGAGCCGCGGGAAAACAGTCTTGTCCAGTCTCTGATGCGTTGTTCAGAGATCATGCTGCTTTAGACGAAACGAGAAGACAAACGTAGTTGGCACGTCGCGATGATCACCGCCTTGTGCTGTATCCTTCCACTAAAATAGCTCTCCACAAAATACCATTCAGACCGTAATTATCTGTTTCTTATTACAGAATTCCTCCCCCAATGAAGCCGAATCGGTAGATGTCGTCCTGGGTAACCCTAAAGTTTACCCAGGACCAACCTGGGTAACCCTAAAAGTTACCCAGGACGATCCTGGGTAAACTTTAGTGTACTAAAGTTTACCCATTTTGAAATTCGCGCACTTTTTCACCTGCGGTCGAGGATCTTGAAAACGTTACTTCAGTCATATATCAGTGCACGAAATCCATCAAATCGGCAAACTGGGTACACTTTAGTACACTAAAGTTTACCCAGGATCGTCCTGGGTAACTCTTAGGGTTACCCAGGTTGGTCCTGGGTAAACTTTAGGGTTACCCAGGACGACATCTACCGATTCGGCCCCAATGAATTGTTTCAGTGAAGGTGAAGGTGGTTTGTGTCCATCATTCCTAATATTTAGCTTGCAGAAAAGCGGTGCAAAGAGGATTTCTGATGCATGGCTATACAAAAAGGTTTGTTCATGCCTATTCGTTCGATACAACCATGGAGAATGGCAATGCTATAACTGTCCATACATATGAAATAATAAGGCATTTCTTTTTTGAGGGCATGACTGGAAGTATAAACTGGCCCTTTTCCATTGATGACACACGGCTGCCTTTGCAGCTGTGCATTCCTTTGAACTTGTGGACTTTTTCACAAGAATTAACGGCTGTAAAATATAGGTTAATAAACATTTTGTTTTAATATTTCCAGAAACGGTCCATAGATCTTTAAAAAAAAAGTTAAAGTTTGGGTTTATAGTCTGATATCAACAACGGTAGAGGTTCTCATCCGACTTTACACTTTAACCCCAGTCTGTCCTGAAACCTTTCAGTAGAACTCAGATGAGCTGCTTATTCAGCGCTACAATCTGAGCATTTCCGACCGGTACCCATTTATACACCTGGGTGGAGAGAGGCCAGTGAGGCAAAGAGACCTGCCCAAAGTCTCACGCCAGCAGCGGGATTCGAACCCGGGATCCTCTGACCGCTAGTCGGAGGCCCGAACCACTACACCACCGTGGCTCCACAATTCGATGGATATTCACTCCCGTGCACATACCTGGACACTGGTGCTTGCTTGTAAGTCCAAAATATAATTGTAGAGTTATACTCCGCAATCGAAGTGACATGTATTCAAATTAGCATTATTGAATTAGTGGGTATATCTATAATCTGGCTACATGAGCATGAGAAATTTAAGCGCACCCTCCAAGGACCAATGGAGGAATTTGGCTCTTTACGGTTTGGCCAGGTCAGGCCAGTAATTTGTAGAAACTCGCTTCCTCCCCACCACCAACCGCATCCTCTCTGACTTATTTTTAATGCATTGCAGATAACTGATGTGGAAAAGAAGACAATTAATTTCTACGACCCATTGGGAGCGACAGATGCAAGAATGAAGAAATACATCAGCCTGTGGAGGTCTGTTCAAAAAGCTTTTATGTCCCTGTTCCATTGCTTTATGTTGTCAAAATATATACAAGTTCAACATATGCAGCAGCTTGGTTTTAGTTGAAGCGATATGATCGTGTAAAAACCTTTTCATTCTTTTAAAGTTTTGTCGATAATATATTGAGTACAAATCTGTCACTGCATCAGTAGTATGTTGGAAGCATGGAACGGCCTTCATCCAATACATAGTTCATGTGTAAATATATCATGGGGAGAAATGAGGAACTATTGAATTTAACCATTCCTGTAACAGAATATATTCATTGTCAATTACAGAGAGTATTTAGACTACAGAAGAACAAAAGTGGGCAGGCAAGAGTTAGTCGGTACCTCTCTGACCACAGGGAAGTTACGAATAAGTGTCCAGCAAGATTCTAGCAGCTGTGGTGTGTTTGTCATCATGGTAAGTAGTAATAATATACCTAAGTGTACTTTATTCATATTTTCGTGCGTATCTGCTATAGCCCAGCGACCATATGCATAAAGGTGGAATATTCCAGGTATAACTTCACATTATAACGTCATGTTGTACTTGGATATTCCACCTTAAAACATACGGCCCCAGGTGATATACAGCTAGATAAAATTGATAATTCATGGAAAACGTTTCCATTCTAAGGTCCAGGTTGAAGCACAATTTGATAGCAACAAAGAAAGGTTACACAAATGTTAATAAATTTTATTTAGCAATTATGAATTTAACCTGGAGATTAAAGCATGATATCCTAATTTGGCTGCTTTGTCTTTCAAAACCTGATTCAAGTCTCAATAGAAAACTGTCGTCTCAACAAATTTTACTTTTTTACATGCAGTATGTTCAATGTGTTCTTCTCCACCATGCCGGGGACTGATTCCAACAACAATACGTGGAGTGGGCATGGTGGTCAAGGCACCATAATATCACCTGGAACAAGGGACAACTAGGGACAACAGGACGGTTGCGTACGAACCAATCAAGGACTGTGTGCGATGTCCATTGCGAACAAGAAGATGAAAAACTAACAGAAGGATCAAAGACAAAATGGATTCAGTGCGACCAGTGCGATCGGTGGGCACATTTATCCTGTGCTGGTTTGAACGAAAAATGCCAGATTTATACGACTGTCCGTTCTATTGTCAACAATCAAAATATAGAGCAGATAGAATGTGTCAGGTACAGACACTGCCAGTGACTACATCTGGTAACTATCACCATGATTTTGGCCAGCAGTACTTCTGTGGTTGTCCGTCACAAAACTTATTTGTGCCGGTCCACGCTTATTTTATATATTTATATGTGATATATCTTCAAATATGATTAGGAACGACTGATAAACATTGCATATATGCAATAGTGAAATGCAGACCTTTAAGAATGGTTGATGTTTCTGTTTCTTTTCATTTAGGGTGCAACGTTTCAAATAATGGGCCACGGAAGAGTCCGAAACGGACGTTGGAGAATGTGCCGAAACCTCCACCCGACCAAACACAGAAATACTACGTACACTGCCAAGGCACCCCCCCCCCCCNGCACCCCCCCCCCCCCAACAGCAGTAAAGAAGTTTCTCTGGCTGGTAAGTAGAATTCCCTGATTTTTCTTGAGCCATGTCGTTGAGTTCTACAAAAGTCACAGATACCGGTAAATGTAATTTTGATGCTACCTAATGCCTTGAAGGGCGGACCTGTCAATTTCTCACTTCAGCCTAACAGTGATCGGAAATCTTATATTTTGTGTCCTAAACAATATCCTTTGTCAACCATGTCAACCAGATACAATTTTGGAACTTTCAATTTCAGGACAAAGATTTGCGACACATACATGTAGTTCAGCCACGGGATCAGCATTCCAGGTGCCACCGACACAGACTCGGCCAACTGGAAGCAATGTGGCAGCTTTTGGTAAATATATAATTTGAAGGTGTTTTTAACTATATTTTCCAAGCAGGCAGTACCGGTACTTGCATCTCATTGCCAAAGAAATTAATGAAGATGCAACAAGAAAATGTGTGCAGTCATTCCATTTATATGGCTTTACGAAGATGGGCAATCCCAGGCTTTTACGAAGATGGTTCGATGGATTTGCTTACGTTGGACCTGGTGGTGTAGGTTGGTATATGTACAGCAAAAATGTTCTAATTCTAGGTCTAGGACAACTTTGTCCAAATCTCCTCTACACCCAGCCGCCCCTGGTGCGACGTAAAAAACGTACCTAGGCCAGCGAGATGACTTCTCAACTAATACCAGCAGCACACTGTGCGATGATGCGATGCCAATGGGCATGTGTGCTGTGAATTGCGATCAAAATCACACGTTTAACCCATTCCTTTCATAAAATCATCGCAGAAACCAAGGTCAGGTGACACGAAAGGCTAGCGAATGATTGGCTGTCGCATGCGCGCGATCAGTGTCTACCTCCACCATCACCGTCATGTCTTCGTTAACTACGCCAGAAAGAATGTATTCACCATCAACTGTACGCCTTCACAGGGCAAACTTGCTGGAAGAAATGGTTGCGAAATTAAAAACCCCGATATAACCACTACTCCGGTAGATTTTTGCTTTGTTGATGAGAAAGGTTGCGATGCTGCCAGTGTGTCCAGAGAAGCTTACAGCCAGTTTTGGTCTTCCTCAAATCGTCTGAAGGGGAAGACTTCAGAGTACCAGAAAATAATACAGATTGGCAAAAAGAGGAATGGGTGTCAGTAGGCAGAATACTAGTGAAAGGGTATGCTGACGACAAGTTCTTCCCACTGAAACTGGCAGAGGCATTCACCGTTGCCTTAATCCATTGAGAGCAGGCAGTAAGTCCAGACATTGCTTGAGTCATTTTTATCATATTTGCAGTGTGTTCGTTTCTGTACGGGTGTCAATCGGGCGTGTACGAAAGATATACATGTCCTAGTGCCTTCTGTCTCATTCAAAGTTGACGTACCGGCTGTCTTATAGGATGGGTTATATTATACTTGGTCAGGTTTACTTGGGCAAACTGGTGTACCTTGACAAGCTTGTGGCAACTAAGGAAATAATGGAACCTCATGAAAAACTTATGATGAAGGAGGCCAGGGTATATAATGCAACTACTATGCTGGCACCAAACTTTCCTTTCATCTATTCAACTTGTAAAAATATTCACTAATAATGGAATTCATTGGGACAGTAACTGAAGAGAAGATCTGACTCGGTATAGCTACACTATCAACATTGATTAGGTTTTTACACAAAGACAACATTTCTGCAGAGTCATGGCTCAGTGTAGTGCGTGGCATTGCAGTGGACCTCGGGAGACGGCCACCTATTCCTGTGTCTTAAATGCAGTCGGACCGACCGAGAGCGCAACCTAATTCGGCACATACTGACGCAGCACCTACCGAACGAGGAAGCACCCTACTTATGCAAGAGGTGCCATTTAAAAATGATGGCCCAGCATTATGCTAGTCGCCATACTGCTAAATGCCAACCGGGCGTACCCACCGCGGACGACCTCTCCGGAACAAAGAAGGTTTTGACCGCCTACAGGCTGCGGGACTACCGGCATGCAACCATGCAACGCCAGGGCCACCCCTGTGAGGCCAGCCGACCCGACGGACCCCCTTGGTCTCAACGAGGAACTCCGTCGTGGCTCAATGCAGTTCATGCATTCAGATGACATACTATACACAATGATCTGAAAGAAAACAACATTTTATTGGCCTCTTACCCACAAATGAGCGAATTCATTCCAAAAATGTGATCTTGGAAAGGCTACGAGCAAATCATGTGCTAAAACGTACAACACTGTTCCTGGTTATGTTGAGCAGGAGTTGTAAAACACAAGTAAAGACACTGGCTCATCAACTGCGGAATGTACCGAACTACAAGAAGCGCGAAGCAACTGACATGTATCTTTTGGACGCATCAATCATGTCAATTTGTTATGTTCAGAATGTGCCAGAATTGCATCCACTAGCAAAACCTTGTCGTACGAGATGTCACCGGCAAATGGCCGAATTCGAGATGGTGCCCAAACGCTGATGTGTGGTGCCCAGAAATGCCGAGGTGTCAAGTGTCGGGCGTCGATAGATTAGATCAGGATTTCTTTGTTTGAGACGACTGTCGGACAGTGATGTCGTATTTTGACTGGTTTGTGCGGTTGTATTTTGTATTACAATACATGTATAATATTTTCAACACAAAAGCTTTGTTGGTTGTGATTGTTTGTACTCTCCCCATTTCCCGTGACAACTATAGAGTATAATAGACCTTGCTGCTGAAGGCTGGATACACCCTGGGGCTCAGCACCAGATATAGGGCCATATGAATAAAAACTAGCATTTGCTTTAACTACCGATTTTTAAGCATTTACTTGCACCCATATGAATAAAACTGTAGGAAATGCTACGAAAATTTAGGTTTTCCTTCATATAAAGCAAATGCTTTTTAGCATCTCGTGTTTGCTTCGAAATTAAGTAAATCCTTGTGTCCGTATGAATAAAGTCGAGCATATGCGTTTTACTAGGCAGGAAATCCTTCGAATTTTCAAGGTTACCCCAGACGTGGATTGGAAATTTAAGCAAACTGTCTTTATCAACGACAACATCATCCATTCCCACTTCTTTCGATTGATTGGTCAACTTCCTGTTTTCAGCACATCTACCTTACCCTTGACCTTATTTTTCTTTGAGTTTATCGCACGGAATTTTAAATTCCGCGGAAAAATCAAACTCCACGAAAAAACTTTTATTTCCCCGCCCCGAAATTCAGGGGAAATAACTTTACGTTGCAGAAAAAAAGGTTATTAATCAGAAAAAAACTACTTACATATTTTGCAAAAAAACTTTTTTCCATGGAAATCTTTCAGCCAGAAGTTGATCAAAATGTGAGAATCCCAGTTTGTGCACACGATACGCAAAAAGGGTCCTCAGCGCAGTCAAAACATAACCCGCTTGACCCCATGCAGCGAACAATGCCAAAACCATACGATGAAATAGACCACCATCAGTCCACGGTGCAGACCATTCATAGGAACAAGAGGCCCATGGGCCTGGCGCTCAGCTGACAGTTGACTTGAGGTGTAGTTGTAGGTGAAGCATGCTAAAGGAGAGGTGGAACTGTAAACTGACTGGGTCCAATGGATTTTATTACCAGTATAAAAAACAAAGAGAATGACAACTTGGCTCAACTGGTCTTTAAGTAGGTCACTAGGTCATGGAAGTAGGTCAGTTCAAACCTACACTTCATTACCATCAGTTTGATACCAAACATGACTACCTTGGCTCAACTGGTCTTTAAGTAGGTCACTAGGTCATGGANACACACACACACACATCCGGACGCCACTCAGTATACATATGACTAGCTCCGCTGACCTTTGGTCAGCTGAGCTAAAAACGACATTGGGATATGACCTTCAAGCACTCCTTGAAACTTCCCAGCAAAGCATTGGCAGTAAAATGTCCACCTTATTCATATGAAAACAAGCACAATCTTTTCCTTTCAGCAAATGCTGCTCCTGCTTGAAGTATTTGCTTGCAACCAAATGCTAATTTTTATTCATATGACCCATTGATATAACCTGGTACCTGCTCTGTGCTGAGGCCCCCAGTGAGTGTGTCAAGCTGCAGCCTTCAGCAGCAGTGTGGAGACCATAGCCTGAAGAATACACAATTACATGAATTAGGACACAGCCCCCTCCTAGTAGGCCTAGGCCTATTTGTCTCTCAGTCTCTGGCTTGCCTCTACAATACAAGGCATAGGCCTAATTTATGAGCTTCATGTCACAAGATGAATGCACACTGATGGAGAGGTAGGCCGAGGCCTAAAGCTACGCCTAGCTGACACGCGGAATGCGGAACGCCGAAACGGAAAATGCAATGCATTTTCGTATACAACATATCGTTCCGCCGGGGATTCTGCATCCCTATTCGGGATGTCTGGTAAACGCAGGTTTAGGCCATGCCAGCTTCGGATTGACCCCAAAAGTCGCCACGTGATGATAGGCCCTTTACCTATTCTGCAGTACTGACTGCTGGGAGCACAGCGAAACCTTAGCATTATAGACCAATAGAATAAGCTGCACATGCCCAGTAGATCATGCGCATGCCCAGTAGATCTTGTGCATGCCCGTTAGTTAGTCGGCGAAGGGCCGGCATTCAAAGGTAGAATCAATTTCTCATATTCAAACCCACCTCCTGCATTGTGTTGCTCATGACGGTTGATTAGGATCAACCGCAATCCGCTGGTTCGCTCACACGATTATTAGCAGTGAGGTAAGGCGTTGTCAGTCGACGAAAGTTAAGTTGGATGACTGAAAAGGCGCAAAGGCCTTGTGTCACTCGTACACAATACGCCGAATTAAGCCTATGAATAATGATTGATGTTGGCTTCGCCAGCGTTATTTTGTCATCGCGGAGTTCACATGAAAACAACTTTTCATGTTAAGCTTTTTTGATAGGCAATGAACGCATTTGGCAATGGCATCATTGCATAGTTACTAAGTATAGCCATGCTCACAACAAAGTTGAAGTTGCTGACGCGCGCATACTGGAAGTAATGCCTGATTGAAATAAAAACCTCCTTATTGGGACCAGGCCGCTCAGAATGTATAATGTCGGTTGGTTTAAAAGCTTCCTTATCGAGAAATGTTTGTGGGCCCGATAGAAATATGCTTGTTTTATCCCTTCGAAGACAACGCCGTTTGTGGCACGCCTGGATGTCCATAACACTACCACCAACACTACGAGAGATTTTAGGAAATATTTGACAATTTTTTGCATTCTTATCACAGCTGTTTCAGGCTTTTGAGTCCTTCCATCGAAATGGTTTCATAACCTCTTTAGGTTCTTGACTATGAAGTAATATGTCTTACGTGTTTCCTTAGGTGTTAACTTCGTTATGAGGCAATAAAAACGTTGCATCATTGCTTGCTCATTTGCATTTCAAATGGCAGACTTTGTACACAAAGGAAATTTGTATAGCTTTCTTTTGTATATCTGAGCTCTCCAATATTAGAAATATCAGAAATGAGAAACTTTATTTGATGGCCGTATGCTTTAGACAAAATATCAGTGCAGGACTTCCTATCCTTCTATTCGCCAAATAATCATTTGTGAGGAAGCTATTGTCGTCAGAAAAAGTTAAGTACATATTTCACCATGTAAGAATCCTCGGAGTAGAAAACGCATGATACAATATCCTAGCTGAATAACTACCAATCCACGATATATCCATACAAATTCGATCACGTTTGTGAATTTTCTAATTTTTGAGAGCTCATTTGTAGAGGAATTCAAGACCTGTGCCTTGTTCTTACATAAGTCTGAGAAAATGACGCGGTATTACTCGAACATTGGTTAGTAAATGACAAGAGGGTGATCAGTTCTTTCGATGGAGGCTCAAACAGCTGTGTTATACAGAGTCCTGGCTAATTTATGGACATAATGCATTGCAATAAAGATGGCTGTGCCCATGGCTGGTTTTGTATACACTACAGGTTTCGCTGTGGGGAGTGGATCTGGGTGTTCAAGTTTTGGTCCCTTTCCTCCAACAAAGTTCTTCGTACATATATGTATATATGAATGTTTCGATACACTGTTCTCATCAAAGCCTACTCGACCTAGACTCAGTAATTTACCTCCAGATCCTCTCACCCGTCCAGAAACTTTCCAACCTCGCTAGCAGGATACTGATCAATCCGGAAGTACTGCTTATCGCACACAACATCCAACTAAGTAGGTAGGCCTACCAGGATTTCGTCTTTGACCTCAAAGAAAGTTCCGGTGTAATCAGCTGATTTGGCATCTTGCAACGAACAGCCGACGGCCGTTCAGGACGCACTTTCTGATTGGCTGAACTCATTCATATCCGTTGTTGTTGTCGGTACGCTAGCCGCTGATTTTGCATCTTGTATTCCCAGCGATCGTTTGTGGAGTGTAGTGCAGCGACCGGAGCGACAAAACGACTGGGTCCTGAGTCTAACGAATCTAGGTAAAAAAGGCACTGGAAAAAAAGGCACTGGAAAAAAGGCACGGTAAAAAAGGCACCAGGTAAAAAAGGCACTGGAAAAAAAGGCAATAGGTAATAAAGGCACTAGGAAAAAAAGGCACTCGGAAAAAAGGCACTAGGTAAAAAAGTCACTAGGAAATAAAGGCACTTGGAAAAAAAGGCACTTTTGACAAAATGAGGTCCAGGGTTGACATAATGCGGTGGAGAGGGTTACTCCCTCCAATTTATTCGGTTTCCTCCGAGTTCTTCGGTTTCCTCCCGGTTCTTTGGTTTCCTCCTACACTCAAGTAGAAGTCGCTCAATGATGGCTGATATTCATAAAAGTTAAGCATGTGCTTTTACTTAGATTTTTAAGCATATACTAGGCCCGATATTCATAAAACCTGAGCTAATGCT